>PXIH01S0006531.1:4049-15509 GCA_003024985.2 Euperipatoides rowelli | reverse complement strand
TAAAAAGTGGCAGGCCACAGGGATTTTCCACTTAAAAATGAACAGTCCTGAAAGTATTAAACTCCATCAAAAGGATAAGTTCTTTTCATGAATGAGTCTAGGTAATTTTTAAAAGATGAAAAGGATTCATCAAAAGTGCCACCCATTAAGTAATTCATTCCAAAGTTTTATACTTCTTTTAAGAATATAATTATTCCTAGTTTTTCCTCTATACTTTTCAATTAATATTGTATAAATTTTATTGTATCTATTGTTAATTTTAAAATAATGGTTTTTATTTTTAATATGATTTTCCTATAAATAAAAGACTAAATCATTTTTAGAATTTCTTTGGGTAAGGGATAGTAAATTCAATTTACACAATCTTTGTCTAAATTTAAAATTTTTAAATCCAGGAATTATTTTGGTTAGATATTTGACAGTTTTATCAGGTCTACTTCTATCTGATTATTGCCAATTTGATATAGTAGATCCATAATCCAGTATTGGCTGAAGAGATCTTATATAAATTATTTCCAATAAATCAGAGTTTAAGTATTTAATATTACTCCTAAAGAAACCAAACTTTCTTCTTATATTATTGTTAATATTTTTGACATGAAGTTCAGAGTTATACACCTCAAGAAAAAGGATTTTAATTCATTATTATGTAGAAAATACTTATTTTTAGGGTTATTTTTACAAACATGCATTAAAGCAGATTTTTCATTATTGATAACTAGCAAATAAGTCCGTTACACGGGCATCAAACATTTTTTTTGTTTAAGCCCTTTTTATCTAAGAGAAACCACCATTTAAAGTTTCTAAAAATAGTTCTCGTGCCGATTTTTTAAGCTCGTTACAAGGGTTTTATATCACAGTGATCTAAGAGAAAGAGAAAGTTTTGAATAAGCCATTAGGTGGTGCTGTTACTGGCTTCGGAACACGCTATTCCAATTAGTATAAGGCCAATTGAGGTGCATTTATTCACAATATCATTTAAGTGATATTGCAATATTCAACATGTTTATTTTTATTCTTTAGTGCCATAAATATTTTCATATCATCCGCATATAGGCTACAAGAAGTTATTGCTACAAATCATTTTGTAGCAATATCTCAAAATAATATTTACAATAGATTTATAATGATACTAAAATATAATTCAATGTAATAGAGTTTTTTTTATTATTTATTAATCATTATTATCATATATGAAATATTTAAACTATTTTGTAGAACATTGTAAAGAAAGAAGTCTCTGATGAGCGTGCTCAGCAATCATTTGTTCTGGCTTTAGGAGCGATCATTTATACTTACTGTCAAGTGAAAAATAGTTATGATTCTGAGGTAAACATTTTAAAATTTAATAATATGTTGTTTTTTTTCTCTTTCTCTCCTTAAAGTCACTAATTCGTTTAAAAGATAAACGGTATAAAATTGTCAAAAATTTGATAATATTTGATATTGTTTATTTTATGAGGAATAAATTATCAAAATTTTTTTTTAAAATTTGTTTGTCTATGTTTTTGATTGTTAATGTACTTATGGTATTTAAATGTTTTAGGCTGATGTTTTTCTTTTTGTTGTGTTTATATTGGTGCATGTTTGTAATAAGATCATTTGATCTTTTCCAATCACTGGATTGGTTATTTGAAAAATAAATAAATAAAATATTGTTTTTAAAATATGCAACGACTCCAATTTCCCATAAACATCAATGATTTAGTCTAGGGTGATTTAATCTTTTATATTTTAGACATTTATTTTGGCAGCTTAGACATTTGTTGCAATCAGGGCTGGACTGACCCAGTGAGATATCAGGAAAATTCTGGTTGCTGGGGCCTGCGAGTGAAAGTTATACCACATCTGTTGACATTAGTCGATGTTAATTGATAGAAATTTATTTAAATGCAAATAAACCATTAATTAAATTTAATTAAATTAATTTAAAGCATCAAAATATTATTTTTATATATGATGTACCGTTTTATATAAATTTGTTTTTAGTTTTTGGCATGTTAAAAAACATTATGCACAAAAGGAGGGAAGGAAAAAAACTTCCAATATTCAATAACCTGACAACTTCTTGGTAGATTTTGGTGAATCCTCCCCCCCCCTCCACCTCAATTATTGGTCTACGTGTATTTTTTTTTAATTTGAAAATAGCGAGCTCAAAATCAATAAAATTTGTTACTTTAAAATTAGAGTAACAACTAAATAGTTCATAATAGTTAATTAAAATTTATTTTTATAATTTTTCTCTTCTCTTCTTTTCCTTCTTTTCACTTTTCTCTCCCTCCTTTTCACTTTCCTTTTTCTTCTCGCTCAACTTGTAATTTTCTCTATAGCGTGGCTACCTTGATTAGAAAGAAATTTCAACCATGCAAAAAAAGTATTCTAGTGACTTTGATGATAATGCTAACAGACACGGGCAATTTTCTACTTCTTGAATTAATAGTGATATTTCATCGTCATTCCAGTTTTTGTTGGCAAAGCGAGTGGCCGGCATTTTTATTTTTTAGTTAGTAAAGACAAGTCAGTGACATCACGTGTTCTCAGCTTCTCATCGTCTGGTGATTGGCTGCGAACTTTGACTCCGAGGAGAAATTATTAAAAAAGTAGACCAGAGGTCTACTTTTGAAAGTGATGAAAGTGTTCTCCTCGAAGTCTGGTTTTCTCTGGAGTATTTTGACACACTAGAGTTTTTACCTTCGGAGTACAATTCTTTGATGCTTTGAGGAGAATTTCTCCTAGTGTGTGCTAGCCTTAAATCAGTTCCTATCTCAAGGAAAGTATTTCTCCTTAAATAATAATTTTTTAAAAAAAAATTCAAGGACTAGTGGGAACTAACATAATTTAAAATTTGGAGAAATCATTATGGAGACCATATTATTGTTATTTGGGAAATGTAACAAGGAATTGGAAAATATTGTTTAGGCCTTGTGTGTCATAAATTATAAGATTCTGAAACATTTTAAGCCGTATTCAGATAGTTTATTAACGATTGTGCTAATGTCAATATTGATATTAAATGTTAGACATATTATTGCTGGTTATTTATAATCAAATTTAATTAATTTTGCAAACTGTATATTTAGTGCTTTGGAAATTATTTTTTACAAAATTTTATTTTATCTATGTACAGAATACTATGGTGGAATTATTTTATGTTATATTAAAATATTGACCTAAAAAAATTAATATAATTAAAATTGCTAATTTTTTAGTAAATAAAATAATTTTTGGAAAAGATACCATCTTGCCAAAAAAAGTTTTGTCTACAGCAGTGTTACTCAAATGTGATTCCAGGGCTACCTAAATTAAATAATTAAATTTAAAGGCTACCCTAATCTTGTCATCCATGGGCATAACATTAACACCCCCCTTCCCAAATTATTTGATAAGACTTTTTTTTTTTAGTATTTATTTGATGTTTGTGGTGAAAAAAAAAAGAAGCATACATTTTCTACATTTGCTATTAGAAAAATCCTAAAATCGGTAATGGAATAATCACACAATATGGTATGGTGGTGATTGTGCTGAAGTTTAAATTTTACACCAAATTTGATAAATAATTTTTTAATTGAAAAAAAAAAAGTATTTTTTATAAAAAAAAAACATATAATCAAAGATAAAGTAAACTTAAAATGTATTGCAACCTTCCGTGGAACCCTGGCTGGGAAGTAGATATTAGTCTTCAATCCAATACTTAGGATTAATAAAATATCTGCTGATTAAGATTATTAGGTATATGAAAACCATATGTGCTGCTTTGCTATGCAATCATATTTATAGAACCAATCAATAGGTAGTTGAACCTACTAGATTCAACATGTAACTTTTAATCCTTTATACCAGACATAAAATCATAATTTTTGTAACCATAAATCAATAATCACCTCATAAACCAAACAATTGTCATATATCTAATAATCACCTCATAAACCAAACAATTGTCATATATCTAATAATCACCTCATTGAGACATACTTTTTTACTCAAAAATGCATTAGTGAAATTCTATAAAAGACGGCATTGAAAATTTTCAAAGTCTAAAATTTAGAAATATTAGTCATAGTCCATAATTGATAATTGTGCTTTCAAAAGCCAGTAGAGAGAGAGAGAGAGAGAGCGAAAACAATATATTTAAAAATAAATGTTGAAGTGATGTATGAGTACAGATTATTGAAATAAGATGCTTTTTTTCCCATCAGATTTAGTACTGTTCAATACACATGCAATTTTAAATGTATTAGCATTATGTAGTATAGGGTCTACTTTTTAAAAAAGTATAAAAGTATTTTTTTTTTTTTTTTTGCATGATATGTTATTAAAATAATAATTATAATTTTGGAGGGTGAAAGGTATTTAATTTTTTTTTTTTGTAGATATATTTTTTTATGTTTATTGTGTATAATTTTGTGATCTCTACCAACTTTTTCTATTAAGTTTTCTTTTTGTAATGTATAAATTATTACTTATTTTTTTTTAGAAAAAAAGTCTAATTTTTAAGAAGGGATTCCTAAAAATTTTTAAGTTTATAAAAGGGGTTCTCAATTTTTTTTTAATATGTAAAAGAGTCCATGTACAAAAAAGTTTTAAGAAGTGCTGGTTTAGATTATAACTTTTTGTTTCTGCAGTTGTTCAACCTGTACAATATTAGGCCTATACAGATTTTTGTGAGAACTAAATCTAATCCAAACATTTCAAAATTAGAGGAAAACTGTCAATTTTAAAACATTTAACATTCGAAATACTAAAATAACAAAGATGTCAAGTTAATTCCATTTTGTTTATATTAATGACTTCTAGTGAAAGAAAAATAAATACTAGCAACTTATTAATTTTATAGTTTATTTATTTCTGCCTAGAAGGCACTAGTGTATAGAATCACTGTAAGTATACAATAATGAATCTCTCTCTCTTTTTTTTCTTTCCTTAGAATTAGATGATAGCATATTTTATTAAAAACTAATTTTAATGCCTGTCTTAATAATAAAGCCTAATTTAGATCTTAATCTAATATTTTGTTTGTTAGTTAGTTCATGAGTTTGAAGAGACAGTTACTCAAAAATTAAAAAATTGTGAAAGTGAGGCTTGCCAGCTCCAATATATTAGAGCTTTCTCCAATGCTGGTTTACCTACTGCAATTCCAGTCCTCCTGGAGTACATGATTAAAAATGATCACTTTGCTATTGAATCTATACAAGCTTTGCAAAGAATTCCTAAAAAGTATATAACCGATGAGGTAAGTTAATCTTATAAACTATATAAAAGGTATACTATAGTTATTGTTTAATTAAATCATAAATTTTGTAATTCATAATTTTAATCCATTAATCATTTGTTTTTATTAAATTTAAAGTTACCATACTGTATGTTTTCAATACCCCAGCTTTATGTACAGGGACATTGAGAGGGGGGGGGGCAAGAGTACCCGGGCCTGTAGTGAATCAAGGAGTCCGCCAAAGAGACCTGCAACCATTTTTTTTTTGCTACTTGAAGGGACTCATAAATTTTTTTGCCCTGAGCCCCATACAATGCCTTTGTTTATGTATGGTATTTCTAGAGATCTCCGATTTCCTTTATTGATACGGTATTGTTTATTTTATAAGAATAAAACTATTGTTTAGTTTAAAGTATTACAGATTTACTTTTTTGATTTTACGAATGTGTTATTAATTTTAACTAATATTCATAATTTACCATCACATTTTTTATACAGCTTTTTAAATTTTTAATTCAAATGTGTCGGATTGTAAAGAGCAGTAATATTTCCAATTTGTTTATCAAAGGGAGCAATTGTAGTTGATCTAGGATTCCCACACATACTGTTTAATCATTTTGTTAATAAAATCAGCAATTTTCAAGATATTTTAATAAGGAGGTTGTAGAACTTTAATGAGGTATCCCATGAACCACATGCTTTGGTACATTTTTTCTAGGTGTGTGTGATGTCACATGTACCGATTTGTGACCAGATGTGAGGTCATTAAGTTGTGCAGATCATTGTGTGAAATACTTAGAATATCTTTCAAATTTATAATTTTTCAATTTTTCAAAGTGCCACATCCACCTATGACATCTTAGGAGCTTTTGTACTATATATAGATGACAACATATATACCAATTTTGAAACATGTGAAGTCATTAAGGTGCACAGATCAATGTGCAAAGTACTTAGAATTTTTTTTCAATTTTTACAAATTTCTGATTTTTGTCTGAAGTGCCAAAGCCACCTATGACATAATAAAACTATCAACTCTGGGAATTTTGTTTTAAGTATATGATGTCACATATCTAATGAAAGCTACACCATGATCCACTCCATGCCATCTACCACACTTATACTGTATATATGCTTATATAAATTTTTAGTTATTTATTTATTTTCTAGAATTTTTTCTTCTAATTTCTCATTCATGTCATCTACTGTACATTACTTCCTGTATACAAGTTGTTCGGAAAATTCTAATGATCTCACTTCCTGTTTAATCTAGAACAGTAAAAGTGGGGCCATCCATATATTGTAGATCTTGTTTTGCTAAAGAACGAAAAAGTGACTCGCAAAAGCTGAATTTCTATTTCCTCCAAGAATATTCATCAGGGGAAATTTTTCTCCTGAGTAATTTATACATGAGGAATCCTTTTTAGATCTCCATTCACTATCTTTAATCTTTTCTTTCTCAATTCTGCAGTAATAATAAATGATAAAAGAGTTGTCAAAAAACATGTGACCTAAGTATGACCTATTGGTCTAAATTAATGAAAGCTAAACATGAAATAAAGGCAGTTCTGGTGGTGTGCTGAAATATGTATATAAAAACATAAACAGAATACAGTATACATCTTAATGTTACATATAATGTACCTATCACATAAAAATGACAAATAGTTTTTAATTATTATTTAAATATTTAATTAATCATTTCTATGATTTATAATTTTAGGTGAAAAAAACACTTGAAAAAATTTATTATCAAGTAGGTCGACAGTTTAATTCCACGGCTAGAATTACTGCTGCTGAACTTTTGCTAATCAATAAACCAAATCCAGAGTTTGTCCAGAACATAATCCTCAAACTCTGTGACAATAGCACTTATGAAATAACTAAATACTTACTATCCAGGTTAAAAGAACTTTCTGAAAATGATCAAGACTTAAGGTAATAAATCTAGTTGTTCTCATCTTTTTTAATTATATTTTTTACAGTTTTGGTTATCATTAGCGTAATTTACAATCTCGATTTTAAAAACAATGTATTTATATCAATCATTTATATAGTTCATTTCTTAATTTAATGTCTTTTTTTTTTCTTGCTGCATCTTTGCTTCAGTTGATTCCTTCTCCTCTTTCCCCTATTCTGGTATTTCTTCCAATTGGGTGGTTGGTCTGTTGTTGGGGAAAGCAACGCCTCTTCCAATGTCAAATCATAGTCACTCTTTGAATCTTGTGTCAAGGAGATCCTGTCTCCGATCCTTCTTCACCAATTATTCCTTCAGCCACAGCTCCATCTCTGCCTCAAACCCCTATCAGTGGAGTCGTTCATCTTCATTTTTGATTATTATTATTATTATTATTATTATTATTATTATTATTATTATTATTATTATTATTGTTGTTATTATTATTATTATTATTATTATTATTATTAGCGATAATGTTTAGAGGTGGACATTTTAAGAGTATAAGTCAGAAATGAGTTAAATCAGGGAGTGCAAAAACAATTAGGTCAAAACTTAACTCTCAGAATTTTTTTGTCTTAAAAAGCAAGTGCATGCTTTTAACAACTGTTATATTAGATCTTTAACAGTGTAGCAAGGACCATTTTATTATTATTTTTATTGTTCCAATAGTGATGTGAAAAAATGGTTCTCACTTTTACACAAGAAGTAATATGCCTAAATTAATTTTAATTACTTAAATTTATCTAACATGGGATTCTAGATGCCTTTAAATTTTTTTCAATTCTTATGCATACTTAAAAATTCTCCATTTCTTGAACATCTGATCTTTGCCTAAGTTAAGGCTGTTAATTATTTATTTATTTTAGTTGTCAAAAGAGTGTTATTTTGTTTTATCAAAACTTTAAAATTCAGAAAAAAAAATCAAAATATTATTTTGCATACAGCACAGTTCTTCAATCGCTGTCACTAAATAGTTAAATTTTACCATTCTTGTTAAGCCAGGCACACACTAGGAGAGAAAAACTTTGTAGTTTTCATACTTGGCAGTTTTTTAATGATGCGAAAGTTTTCGCAAGAGTAATCTGACACACTAGGAGAATTTTTTTTATTTGAAAGTTTCTCTCTTTAAGTGTCCATACTCCTGTTGTCAAAATGGAGAGTGACATTCAATGACTATCACATTAATTGAAATAAATAGATTTTTTTGATTTCCAAGCAGTGGCGATTTAGTTTACGTGACTGTTCCTTGTCTAATTGCAATGAGAATAGACGTCATAGGTTTTACAACTGTTCTTCCATTGTCAGATAATTTTGACTGCCCAGCCATGTATACAACCTTAGCCTTCCCTACAATCCTTTTTTCTAAAATGGAACGTGCTTGTGAGTCAGGCCATTTGTAGCGTGCCCTAAATTCTATGATAAAACATTCTATTCTGAACATGTCACTCTCTAAAAGCTGGAAGGTGGCTAGTTCAAAGGAAGCATCATGTCCACTGTCTCCTAGCCAATTGTCTGGCATCTGGCATACTACGTTTTTAGGGTTAATATTAGGGTCATAAGTTTGGCGTGGGGGAGTCGTAGCCTACTCTGGTAAGCTTAGGTAAGATTATATCAGTTCATGTCGTGCATCGTATAGGTTTGGGCCCCTATGCATGTCTTATTATTTGGACCAAATTGCTCGGGCCTGTGCGCTGGTGGTCTCGTTACGTTAAAGTCAGACAGTTTTGTTGGCCTTTCGGATACTAGAGCTTCGTGCATGCACATAGAGGCGGCTAACTCGGCTTTTAACTCACTAATAATTCCCTTATAGCCCACGATCGCACNGTCCTGCTCTCCTAACTCCTCTCTCAATGCTTTTATTAGTTTATCTCTTTTTTCTAATTCATTGTTGTCAGAAGTTTCGAGAAAGTTGTTGGAAGAATCACCCACTCTTCTTGCAGACGCTGGATCCGGATCTTCGACCGCCATTGTACTGGACAAGATTTCTTGAGGCTTAAAAGTAATTATATGACTATCACCTTCAGCCATATTTACAAAAAAGGAATTTTAGAATTAATAAAATTTATCTTATTCCAAAATTACACTTTACACAAAAATATTAAAATTCAAAATATAGACTGTGTATCTGCGAGACTTTGTATTGAAACAAATCTATGATTCGCTGCAAATATATATTCGAGGCTCATCAACATGGCGTAAGAAAATTATTTTATAACGTAGATTAAAATTTAGACATGCCATGTAGACGCTTCAGTGAATCATCTAATAAATAAATTTAGACCACCATATTTGTCAAAAAAAATTGAAAGTTTAGCTAATCTGACTCGAAAATCTACTTCAGACTGCCCTTCCCTAATTTATTATCCTGGTGATGGCACCAAAATTTTATCCCCATTTGTCAGAGTAAGGCTTCGTCGGACTGGAAATAGCCTATCTCATAGAGCTTCCCTCCCCCTTATATTTACTCTATTCTATCACGAGACATACTATTGAATTAGATAAGCTAATTTACACCTTAGCTTGACACAATCTATTACTATCATGAACACCTGGCTCCGAGGTCGGCATACCCTACACTAGCATGGGAGACGGGGTCTCCGAGGCCAGCATAGACCTACACCCACATGGAAGTCAAATGCACATAATCAGTATTGATTGCACCTACTAAGGCGAGGGTCCTGCCTCTAACTGAGCCCACTTACAGGATAACATTCATATCATTACTAATACAAAGTTATTCCATTATGTAAGCATCATTTAGTGACTAGACCTTGTTTACAGCTAATAACGGCACTTGTGCCATAGCAAAGCGCAAATACTAGACAGTAATCCTAACTTGAGACAACTTCTATTATCTCTGCAACCTCAGCTTGGGTTGACTTAAGCAGGACAGTTAAGACACTTAAGATCCCAATACATCCAGGCCGACATAGATCGGAGAAGTTAGTCCCAGGGAGAAATCACTGAATAACTACCTTGCCTTTATTATTAACCACTGTACACACTTAGATGCAAATACCCATATCTGAAATCACAAATATAACATCTACATGTAGGCTACACGCACACAGCAGTTGCCCCAAAGGACAAGATAATTACCGAAAAATGGCATATTGTGCCAGCTAAGGCTTAATCTCTCACAATAGCTAAATAGCCAGCACATTTATGCGAGACAAGAAGGTAGCCTAACTAAAACCTAATGAAACTCCAGTCCGAACCGGNCGACAAGGACTAAAGAGGTAAAAGGGGGTCCAGCCCTTTATTATCCCTGCCCTTGATAGAAAGGTACTGGTACCACCCCTATCAACACCATTAGAAAAGGACACCCATGAGTAGAAAGATTAAAAGCTACTTATATCATTCCATTACTTAGCCTCTGCACATACACAAACAAGCGTCCGTTTAGCAAATACACATCTTTATTTGCTTAGAAAATAAAATAACATTAATAACCTTTCCCATATTGTCATAAATAAAATTACCCCTTACAAATTAATTTCAGGATGGATATTGTTGATTGCAATATATTTTATGAAAAGAAAGGGGGGAGAAGGGACGGGAGTTTGGAATATAGCCAACTGGTTCTTAAAATTTATAATGTCTTTCACTGGAGATTAAGTGTCTCTAAGGTTTATTAAAGAGTTTGGATTATGAATTAAAATGCTTTTAAAACTGGAGACAGTTCATGAAAAGTACAGAGGTAAATTTTACATTGATCAGTATTCACTGAGACTAGTGGATGGGCTAAATAAATTATGACTTGCAGTACTAGTTCTGAAATTCATAGAATCTCTATGAATTTAGACGGGAATTGAAATAGTTTATTAAGCAAACTTAGTAAATACCTTCGGAGTTCATCCAAAGAATATTACTTAGTCCGCGTTCAAAACTATTTTCTTCGGCTCTTTGGTTGCAAGAGCCAGACTTCTGTCAGCCATCAAAAATCGGGCAAGAGCTTTTAAGCCTTTTGGTTGTTAGGAGCATTTTGAAGTTTGTTTAAAAACTTTCTATAGGTTGCCATCCCCTAGCATCTGCTTTCATGTAGATTAGGTGATGTCAGCCCAATAGTAGCTCCCCCTAGTGTTGACTTCAGTTAGGTTTCCCTGGTAACCAAACAAAAGCATGCAATCTGAAGATAGTTCATGAAATTATTATTTGAAAATAAAGGTTTAGCTTAGAATGAACATTTATTAGCATTTAGCTAAATATAGTCTTTTATATCACATTATTATTATTCATAATTTCTTTATCTTTTCATTGGAGTGAAGAGAGGCCCAGTATGGCTTTTAGG
>PXIH01S0006529.1:2881-13607 GCA_003024985.2 Euperipatoides rowelli | reverse complement strand
ACAATTGTTTTTCTTGTGTACATTGTTGGTATCACATAAACGATGAGCGACCACACCATACACTCTCAGACACGGTATGATTTCAGACCGAGTCGCCTGGCAGTGTCAGGCGACAACAGACTCGATCATGTCNTTTGGATTTAATTTCAGACAGCGCCATACACACAACAATCTAGCATTCAGACCAGATCGGCGAATAAATCGTGTGTGTATGGCAGCCTTAAATCTTCTATATAGAGTTAATGTTTATTTCAATCCAGTGGAGGGTCCGTCCGTCTAAAAAACGTTTGTTTGAAACCGGCCTAATTTTGTTAAGGGAATCAATAATTATGCTTCCAAATAAGTGAATTGAACTTAGGATGTTAACATTTATCGATTCACTTAGATTCATTCACGCAAGTGTATTAATAGCCTAGCAAATTATGTAAGACTATTCGTATGCAGCAAAATTGTTTGTACACAGGGCCCGATTTAGACTTGGTGAGGCCTGGGCTACATCAAGTTTAGATGCCCTTGGAAAAATTTAGATATTTTTTTTTTTTTTTTGAATTGTTTTGTTGACTTTATGTTCGAATTTTTAAGCTTTTTTTTAGTCCCAGGCTTTATAAATTAGGAGGCCCTATGTTAAAATTTTGATAACCGTTTTCTTTTTTTTTTCTTGCCCTGGGATATATAAAGTTTAGAGGCCGTGGCCCCCCTGCATCATAAGGCCATGATCTAGAACCTGCTAAGCCCATATATAAATCCGGCCCTCTGTGTGCATATTATAGTCACTTTAATTTTTTTTCAAAATTGTTTCTTTTTTAAATAAGAAAATTAATGTAATTTATTATCTTAAGACATATTTTTATAGCCTAGAATATTTTTTTTTAATGTGAAAATATGTTTTGAGCTTTTTTATTAACCTTTCCACTCCAGCGCGTTTTACTGAAAATATGGATTCTACCAATCAAAATTGAAATTCAGAAATATTTTTACTTAAGTATATTTATAGATCAGTACTTTGTATTTGTACTTGAGTCCATATTTTGAGTATTTATGGGAACACAGCATTTCAATGTATTCCTATGGATATTTAATACTCGATTTGAGTCGTTTCGATTGGAGTTGCATATTTTTACGAACCAGACTACAACTCAAACCGAGGCTTTGGTGAACGTACATTTACTTATATTACATTGATATCGTAAGGATCAGTTTAAATTTTATATTTAAAAAAAATGTATAAGTATTTGATTTTCACATTTTACGAGATGACACATGAAAATTTAATTGAAGGAACTGTTCAGCAATCAAGTTAAATAGATAACGTTGAAAATAAAACATTTTAAACTGTGATCGTATTAGTTTTAAAATGTAATAGTATTAATTGAATAAAAATGAGTAAAATATTTTATTATACTTTATTTATCGACTAGTATTTAAATCTGAAAATATTTAGAACAGATTTATTGAATCTTTTTCACATTCTACAAATAATGTGCCTTTTTTAAATTAGTGATTGAATTCATTACTAGATGGCAGCTTTGAACGAACGCGATGAAAGTTGAGCGTGACTGTGAAAAATGATCATGTGTTTGACAAAAAGCCCTGATTTGAACAGCATTATAATTATGAAAAATATGTTAATTGTGAATAATAATAATGTCAAAAGTTTATAAAAAATTTGTTTTTTAATGAATTGTTAATCTTGAATTGATTAGAAAATTGTAACTTTTTTAAAGTGGAAGATTTGATTAATCGCATGCAATAATGAGATATCCATTTTTTAACTAGGTATATAATGGTATTATGTGCATCAAAAGAAATCAACAGGTTTTTTTTTTCATTATTCTATAACTGTGTACCAAAGAAATTATACCTCATCGACTTGGGTAAAGAAAATTACACTAAACGGGCTTCGTCTCGCCTTTTTTATAAGTAAATTAAATAATGTCAAAACGCACAATGTTTTTTTTTTTCAAAGTTATCAAACTTTGTATAAAATACATTATAATATCATAGTCTAACTGGTATTTGCCATTATCATATTCATCAGCCCTATGGAAAACAAAAAAAATTAAGGCCACAATCCTCGCTAAAATTTAACTTTTTTAAAAGCACCCTTATTCTAGCTCTTTAGTGAGATAAGCTATATCTTATGTAAAATTTTGGGTAAAAAAAGTTGCTATATCCGACACCAGGGGAACAAAAAATTACTATCAGCTATTGAATGAAAAAAAAAAATGTATTTGAAACAAAAATTATGTACAGTATTTGGTCTTGGAAAAAAAAAAAGTTGTTTTTACTTGAAAGTAAAACGGTTGAACTTTATTACCTAATTATAAATAATATGTGCCTTAAGAGTGATGAACAATTACCCGAGAGCCTAGAACCAGGATCCAATAAGTGACATTTTAGTAAATGGATAGCAGCTTTATTTTATTATTTACGGTCCTAACCAGAGCACGATTATAGAATAGAATTTTTTGGGGTTCATTTTTACTGAGACTGAGGTGCACTTTTACCAAGAAAAGGAAATAATTATTAAAAATATAAAGAATCTGTTTTACAAATACATCTTATGATCTAATGATCTTTAGAAATTATGCCGGCTGATGGTCGCCCTGTGTCTAATAATAAAAAAAAAATAGTTTCTGAAAAAAAAAAGTAAAAAGTGAAAAATATTAGTCATTTCATAAGTTTAAAAAATGTCCATATGTACCCCCCTCTCCCCTATTGGTTTCTTTGGATGTTTATAAAGAAAATTATAGGATTATCACAATTCATTTATTATTTTTATTTTTATTTTCATAATGGCCAAGACCAATTACAGTATGAAAAAGTTAGTAATTTAATAAAAATATATATAACTATAAATACACTATAGTTTATTTGAAAAATTAATAAAAATTACATATCTGTGTTAATTGAAAAAAAAAAACTTAAAATTTTGGGGCAGTTATTGAGCTTATTGTTGTTTTCTTTGTTTTTTTCATTATATGAATCAGTAAAGGGTCACAAAAATAAATTTGTCTAGGGCCCCACAAAAGGTTAATCCGGCTCTGGTCCTAACCTTACCCTAACTCCTACTACGTATTTAACTCATCAGGCTTGAACCCTAGGATAATCTAGAGGTGAAATAATCATTTTTTGATCGATTTTGATAATTTGAGACCAACTTCCATTGGCCCTCTCTAATGACAGAAATATATGTGCAAATGTTAAAAACGCAGTAATTGTTACTTATTTGATACCGTTTCTAGGTACTTCTAACAATTTAAAGGCTCATTGTGCTTATATAGAAATTGTCTGATGAATTTTAAAAACAAACAGGTTCTTTTAATAATTGGGTCCTTAATTCAGACTTTAGAAATCATACAATTTTTCAGCCTATGTCATCGAAGTGACTGCCATTAATATTGCTTGATTGATATGACAAGAGGAGGGAAGTTTCTGATGTAACAAATTATAAGACCAGAAAATATAGTATTAAATAAAGTATTTTAACACTAGCTATTAAATATATTTTCTTGATACATATCAATGGTTTAATCCAATTACAGTATTACAAACTGTATATTTTTTTGACATTAAAATTTTAAGATATACTAATACAGTACTCTTATATTCTACATTACTACTGCAAAACTTAAATAATAAATAAAGTATACTGTATGCATGTCATATTGCTACAAAAAATACCATAAAAAGTTTTGTCTTAGAATCAATCCAATATTTGACATTTACATTTTATAATTTAGACTAATAGTAAGAAAATGTCTTTTTTAAGTCTAGTTAGTGTCTAAAATAATTCAATTTTTTGAGATATGCGTCAATACAATTTTTAAACAAATTCAGCGAGGAAGATTCAACGACAACTCGCGGGAGAGCGTTCCACAAAGACACCACACGGTTTGACAGAAAATTCTTCGGAATATTCAGTCTAGAGGGACAGACAATTTATATAAGTGACCACTAGTAGAGATGTATTCAGCTAATGTAAAATACTATACAGAATGAGATTGTACCACTTGTTTGTAAACACATATGAGATCAATTCGCATTTACCTCTCCCTTTGGGTAGTAATATAATTCAGTAAGATAGATAGTCTATCAGAATAAGACATACCTCTTAACTACCAATTTAGTTGGCCGTCTAAAGAATCGCTCAAGTTTATCATAGTCACCAGTATTCTGCACGTAATAAGCTGACGCGTAGTAGTCCAAAATAGGGGTTATGATACGATAAAAAATTACATACATATTTAAATCAATAACAGAAAAAGTACTTTTTAATAAGTACATACGATAATTAAGTTTTAATAAAATATGATCAACCACCTATTAAAAGATTTATCTTTTTGATAATATCAGGTAACTTGTTACTTTTTTTGAAAATTATATTCTGATCATGTGTCAACATTAAGTGATGGAGTTTAGAGTTCTTTGATGAAAACAATCGTAAAGGAAAATATTCAATTTCACATTTCCAAATTTTTTACCCCATATCCTACATTTAATTTTTCCATTGATTGGTAATAATATAATGTGACTATTTTTATTTAGGATAGGCTCTGACTTTGAATTTATTATTGTAGCAATAAATTAGCGCATCGGGAACCAGAAATTAAATATCCTATCATTGTGCAATAAATTTTTTTTTGGCATCTGATGAAGTGTGTTGTGTACTGATTGCTTCATATAAATTTTTCTGCTACTTTTTTTATTTTTAAATTACATTTTTAGGAGGTGGGGGGGGGGAGGGGATAATCAGATTTGCTAAGTTTAACAAAAACTTGCTGATTTCTTTTTTTAATAATTTTGCCCTGTTGATACTACTTCCATACCTATTGTATTTCTTCCAATTTATAATGTTATAGAATTGGCTTATCATTATTAAGATTTAAAAAAAAATATTGTTCTATCAGTGTGTTCATTTAATTTATTGTCTTCTCTAATAATTGTGGTCCTCTCACAATCCATTTAATATACTGATAGAATATTTTAGTACTTTGTAAAATAAAATGTTTTTTTATTGTTATACAGTATATTTGTAGCATAATTTATCTCAGCTTTATTTATTGACTTTTTTTTTTTTTTAAAAAATGTATATATTTCCTTTTATAAAATATTGTATAACATTTAATCAATTCTTCTAACACACCACAAATGCCTTGAAAATTGGATACACTGAATTGCTAAGTGCCTGCATAATTATCTTAGTCTATTTGAAATCATTATTTTTTTTTTTGGACACCAAAATATGTTTGATACCAAATTGTTATAGAAATATTTGTAAATTTACATTTTGGAAAGTAAATAAAATATTTGTATTTTAAAATTGTGTGTGTGTGTTTGTTTTGAATATTTGATATTTATAAACTGGGTCTGTATTCATAGAAATACATAATAAATAAAGGCTATAACATAAATAAGTATTGAATTTGAACGGATATAATTCTTTTTTTTTTTAACCCCTCACAGAAATTTTTTTTATATGAAATAGGTTTGTTGAGATTTAAAAGTTCTCTGGTTCCTTATGGGTAGGGGTAAATTATTTTTCCTCGTATGAAAATCAATAACACAAATGCTGAATGCAATTTGTTATTGAGAAAACAGCAGGTCATAAAAGCTTTTGAACGCTGCACTTAAAAAAAAGAAAAAAAACAAGTTGGGAGTACAGGTCATTTCCATGACTTTCTGTATTAATAAATCTGCAAATAAATTGGTTTTACTCGGCTTAACATTGAGTTTTCTTTTCCATGAGAGGAAAAACATATTTGAAAAGAAGAACAGCGTTTACATACAGATACTTGCATGATAAAAGTTCTCGGAAAGTTTGTGAAAAGCACATACGGTAGGTCCTCCCCCTCCCCCAATATTTTTTGATTTGATTTTTTACATGTATGCTTAGGTGATATTTTTTTATGAGTTGTCTCAGCTTGTCTAATGTAAAATCCAATTTATATCTAAAATTTGTCCAAGCCAGGCCCGGATAGATTTAGGTTAAATTTGGTCAAATAGAAATGGAGATTAGCATATCTAAATTACAAAGTGCTCACTTGCATATTTAGAGCTTGACAAAGAAGACAGTGTAATGAAATTGAAAATGTTCAAAAAAAGAGTTGAGGATTATTTTGAGGTAAACACATGTTACGAGAATGATATGAGATATATGAAAATTGATAAAACGAGGGATGAATTACTGTATAAGTTTGCTAATGATTTTTTTTTGTAAATTTTCCCGTTTATACACCTCACACTAGAGAACAGTCTTCAGGTAAGTCACACATGAATCTAATAGTTTATCCAAACATAGTGTGAGAACAAATAGATATAGTCAATCACCTATTACAGTATTTAGTTCATAGATGTAATCATTAATAGAATGTTGTTATTGTAAATTTTATATTTTATTGTATTGAGTTATTTTATATATTTTTTTGGTATGTAATAGATCCCATATAATTGTGGGCTAAGGTTCTAAAATGTAATAGTTATTTTGGTACAATAAATAATAATAATAATAGAGTATCCCAAAACTCGGATCACAATGTCATTGAATAAAAAGACCATAACAATTGTTTTTAAAAGATAAGATCTTTCATTTTATATACAGGGTGGACATAACATATTGTACCTTTACAATTTCAAACAATAACAGTTTAACTATATCACAGAACTTTCAGGCAGTGTCATTTAAAACAGAGATTCAAAAATTTCATAGATAGTGCACTGGTCATTAATATGACAAGTGGTGTCACCTGGTGGCATAAATACAAGTCTTGCATAATAAATCTGTCTTGACAAGAGCTGGAATACTGCTTAGACATTTTACGTACAACTAATAGTGCACAAGTTATATACGGTACCAGAAAATACTTTACATTCTGCCCTATCTTCTGTCAAGATCATAATTTTAAGTTGTATAAGAAATTGCCTGAGTTCAATCAAAATTGTAAATATATTTTATCTACATCCTGTATTACATTTACAAAGGAATGCCTACAAGAAAATTGTATATTATTGTCCACTATTTAAAAACTAAAAAAAAAGATTTTGACTTTCCACATTTCAGTGTAAGTGGACTATATTATTTGCAATGCTTATTTTTAGAATGTATTGTTTTGAGATATTTAAGTTTACTCAGTCTATCCAAGATTACTAGTTAAGCCTACTTTGAATGGAAAAAGTATTGTGGGCCATATCAGGATTTTTTTTATTCAAATTGTGTTCTGTAAAAGATTTTGATTTTTTTTAAAAATCTATTTGCTCTTCGTGTGTACTTTTGGCACATATTACAGATAATTTGAAAACATGTTTGTCAGTGTCTAACTCTATTCTGTCTGCCAAATGGTCAATGTTTGGATTGGTGCAATAAAGTTCCACTTTATCCCATCTCAATAGCAAGAATTAACAGGGAAAGGTTTGTGCTATATGATACCTTTAAATGTACAACTGAGTTTCCAATCCCTCATCCAGAAAATGTTGTGGCCAACAAATTCTGGCTATTGATAGCAAAAATAGATTGGTGCTTCAACTTGCTTGAAGAGAAGACCCTGAATGTTATACTAGTGATTGGTCATACCTGTTGTCGTAGCATTACTCTGTAGTGTTCAAGCAATTCTTTTGTTTATGTAGAATTCATTTTAGCCTATTAAAAATATGTTGGTGTTAAACACCAATGTTTTAAATTTCAGTGCTATTTAGTGCCAAATACAAAATGACATAAATTTAAGATCTTTATTTAAACAGGAAGCTAATGGACTTAAATTTCACTTGTTGAATTTTTAAAAATAATTTTTGTATCTTTCTTTAATTGCTTGATTTTTTAAAATTTAATCTGGGGACAAAACCATTTTAACCAGTGAGGGGTGGGCAGTATGGGCTTTTTCCCAGGGTGACAAGTTAGGGCCATAAGGGGAGGGGGGGGGGAGTTTTAATTTTTTTTGGTTGTAAACAAGGGTACATTTTATCAAGCCAGCCCAGGGCATTATACAATGGCACAAGGTTTTTTTTTTTTGGGGGGGGGGGGAATAAATACGCCACCTAATGTCACAACTTTTTTTTTGGTTGTCGACAAGAAACAAGGGCGCATTTAATCAAGCCAGCCTAGGGCACCACCTAACATTGCTATACCTCTAATCCAGACATTACCTGAGAAGTCAGTTTTGTTTTATTTTTATAAGGAAATATCAATCAACGAGTTACGTTTTAAGTCATTGATGAGTGATTGATTTCACTTGTATTCAAAGTCTCAATGTATTTCCAAGCTGGACTATAAGCAAAGGCTTTTAGCTTCAGTTTTACTCAGCAAGGCTGTGCAGTCTCGGTCTGTAGGAATGTACTGACTTTATCTTTATATTAAAAATTCACAATATTATATAGAGCCATACAATACTAAAGTGACGTCATTAAAGTATTAATGATAGATATGACTTCACTAACAAATTTTGAAATACTTTATTTAAAAATCATATTTTAAGTTCTAATTAGTCAGGATTTATGTGGTGGTGATGAAATGCCTTGTGCTGCCATTTTACTACAGTAAATTTATTATTACTAATCTACATTTGTAATTTATGAAGGAGTCTGAGTCGAACGTAGAAAAAATAAGAGAGTCGGAGGTTTGGCGTAATGACTCCACTGCCTTTGGTGTTGTTTTATAAAAGATTGTTAGATGGATTGTCTATTAATGGATTAATAAATGGGCCATTTAACCTTTTTTTTAAGAAATCAAAGACTGAAGAGCATATTCACTGAAAAGTAGAAGTTGTCAAATTCTATTTTGAGAAACGTTCAATGTCTCGGATTTTCTCGGGACAGTGCTGGATTATAGATGTGTTCCTGCTTTTTGGGACATATAAACGTCTTGGATTTAATTAAAATTCAAAATAATTACCTATATAATGGTTTAAGATATGGTGACTATAACCATAACCGCTTGATAATCTTAACTTTCCTGAATTTGGTTAACTAGCATCTGGATCTCAGACTCAACATTTTCCTCCAGTCCAAAAACAGCCAATCATAGATTGTCTTGCATTCTATCTTTGGTATAGTATTTTCTTAATTTTTTACTTAATTTTTTTTAACAAATGGCAATATGCTACATTCATTGTTATTTTTATTAAATTAATACAATTTTAAGACAAATGAAAAATAGTTATTTTTGTTGGTTTTTAATTTTGTCTACAGGTTAACGTCAATACAGGATACAAATCACTTTAATTTACACAGTTTTGTTTATTTATTTACGCTCATTTTCACATTTTTTTCTTCTTAAAAGTATATATTTTTTTAGATGTCCCGGATTTTGACTATTTGAATATAGCAACCAATCCTATTCAAGAATAAAACAGTTGAAGGCATGGAAATTTGCATTTGCTTTCAAAATAGTCAATCTGCTCATGGATTGAAATTTTGTGTTTCATCCTCTTTCATCTTTGCGATAAAATAATATTTTCAAAGATAAATTAATATATTAGAAAGACAAGAACAAATAATGATAAAATTTTGTTTAAAGTGGAACGATGTTGCAAAAATACGAGTGAAAGAAAATATTTTATCTGCTATAGATTTAGCTCAATCGATCGTATGATAACAATTTAACATTACTCATCAACCAAAAGTCATATCCACAAACTGTTTGCTGCAATTTGTTTATCAACTCAAAATGTATTTTTTTATTGTTCAATAGATGGCGCCACAGAACATTTTTAATGCAAATGGCATCCATACAAAAAAAAAAAAAGCACAATGTGTGCAGTGACTAAATCTGCAGTAACTGTCCAACGCAACTATTGAACAGCCTAAGGGAAAGAATCACCAAATGTGCCTACAATCCACGCAGGGATGAAAACATGACATGTTGGCTGCCAAGTGACATGCTGGCATGTCGCACCCTATTTGTCATAGACTGCTATGCCTACCGCCGGCATGTCACAATACAATTTATTTTATACCTCAATTTTCTCATTGAAAAATATTTTAATTCCTATGGATAGTCACAAGGAATGTCTGCTTTTCACCAAGATGTGAAAATTAGACTGTCCACTTTACCCCATGTCCATGTGTACCCCACTCTCCCCTAATAATAAGCTAAATAAAAAAATGAAATGAAAAAAGGTGTGGCCACCGGCGTGTCACACGTCACCGAGATAAGATAAATCCAGTGCCGTGCGACACACCGGTGGTCACAGAGTAAATATATATGCTAATGGTGTAGTGTAACCCACTATTATAATATTTAATCATAACAGAAGTATTTGAACATCTATGATGTTTGGTATGTTGGCACATGGAACAAAAACAATAATGTATTAGGGCATCCAACGTGTTTAGAACAAGGTCATAATTCAACATCACCCTACATTGGAGTGTGGCATAACCCCACTTTGATTTTTTGTGAGGTTATGCTAGATACAAGGTTTATCGCATACCTGTATTAAACCTAAGACTAATATACCATAGGTACCATTATGAATGATATGATGTCCAACACATGACATTGACTTTCACCTGCATGCACCAAAGGGTCACATGTAGAGACCTACTAATGACATGTAAAAAACGTTTTGAGTTGATTAATCGTTTGTGGATATGACATTTGGTTCATGAGTTATGTTAAATTGTGTAAAGGTAATTCTTGGGCACCCTGTATATTATGGAAGATTATGTGATGATCCATCTGAATGGGTTTAATTAGCATTGTTAGAAAGTTTAATTAGAATTGTTAGAAAAT
>PXIH01S0006522.1:10566-21722 GCA_003024985.2 Euperipatoides rowelli | reverse complement strand
AACTTTGACTCCGAGGAGAAATTCTTCAAAATGTAAACCAGAGGTCTACTTTTGAAAGTGATGAAAGTGTTCTCTTCGAAGTCTGGTTTTCTCTAAAGCATTTTGACGCACACAAGATTAGTTACCTTCGGAGTACAATTCTTTGATGCTTCAAAGAAAAATTCTCCTAGTGTGTGCTAGCCTTTGCACTCTCACTCACACTCTCTAAATGGGACAGCTTTGGGCCAGTGTACACTTCTGCTGCAAGGACACCAAGTGAAAGCATTTAAAAGTTTCAAGCAGTCTTTGTTGATTGATAATAGATTATCTTAACAAGAAATGAATGAAGAAAAGTTTATTATTATTAATCAAAGTAAAAGTTTATTAGACTTGTTAATAAACAAAAATGATACATTTTTTAATAAATAATTTAATTCTTTCAAATTCCATGATAAAAAGTTTAGCTTATCAATACGATAATTTTTTTTAAATATTATAATTTTTCTTGCACTAACAATAACTGTAGGTCTATTTTTTTCTTTTCAATTTATTAAAATCAACAAGAATGACTAGCATATAGATATATTTTAATATAGGCTACTGTAACTAACATAATCTAGGCTAGTATCTATTAGTATTGAAAATATATATTAGTATTGAAAATACAGTATATATTGCCTGATTGCATTTGTTTTTCTTTTCTTCTTTTTAGTATTGAAAATACAGTATATATTGCCTGATTGCATTTGTTTTTCTTTTCTTCTTTTTCTTTTTTTTCTTTTCTTTTTCTTTTCTTCTTTTTCTTTTCTTTTCTTCTTTTTCTTTTCTTCTTTTTCTTTTCTTCTTTTGCTTTTCTTTTCTTTTTCTTTGCTTCTTTTTTTCTTTTCTTCTTTTTCTTGTCTTCTTATTTTTCTTTTCTTTTTCTTTTCTTCTTTTTCTTTTCTTTTTTTTCTTTTTCTTTCCTTTTTCTTTCCGTCTTTTTCTTTTCTTCTTTTTCTTTTCTTTCTTTTCTTCTTCTTTTTCTTTTCTTTTTCTTTTCTGCTTTTTTTCTTTTTCTACTTAGGCTAGACCTTCATTTTCTTCTTTTTTCTTTTCTTTCTATTCTTCTTCCTTTTCTTCTTTTTCTTCTTTCTTTTCTTCTTTCTTTTCTTTTTCCTTCTTTTCTTCTTTCTTTTCTTCCTTCTTTTCTTTTTCTTTCTTTTCTTCTTCTTTCTTTTCTTCTTTCTTTTCTTCTTTATTTTCTTCTTCTTTCTTTTCTTCTACTTCTTTCTTTTCTTCTACTTCTTTCTTTTCTTCTTCATTATTTTCTTCTTCTTTCTTTTCTTCTACNCTTCTTCATTATTTTCTTCTTCTTTCTTTTCTTCTACTTCTTTCTTTTCTTCTACTTCTTTCTTTTCTTCTTCATTATTTTCTTCTTCTTTCTTTTCTTCTACTTCTTTCTTTTCTTCTACTTCTTTCTTTTCTTCTTCATTCTTTTCTTTATTTTCTTCTTCTTTCTTCTTCCCTTTCTTCTTCCTTTTCTTCTTTTTTTCTTTCTTCCTATTTTTCTTCTTCCTCTTTTTCTTCTTCCTTTTCTTCCTCCTTTTTTCTTCCTTTTCTTCTTTTCTTCCTTTTCTTTTCTTCTTTTTCCTTTTCTTCTTCCTTTTCTTCTTAATTTTCTTCTTCCTTTTCTTCTTCCTTTTCTTCTTTTGCTTCTTCTTATTTTTATTCTTTTTCTTCCTCCTTTTCTTCTTTTTCTTTTTCTTCTTTTTCTTTTTCTTCTTCTTTTTCTTCTTGTTCTTTTTCTTCTTATTATTATTAGCTGGACCTTCATCAGAAGTGCTATTTAAGTCCAATTGTCAAAACATAAATACTAAATAGACATCTAACTAAAAAAAGTACAAAATATCAACACTAATTAAAATATAAATAATCATCCAAAATATAAATATATAGGCTAACTAATATTGTAAAGTAACATAGTTAAAACTAGAACATTTATAAATTTTCTATATTAAAAAGCCAATAACAAGGTAATTAAAAACCATCAGAAAACAGTTTAAAAAGATTATTTTTTAGATGACCAAACACTTAAATTTTTCTTATACTCTCGGGCAGGGCATTCCACAATTTAGGACCCAGGCAGGTTAGTGATCTAGCTCACCTCACATTGTTATGCCCTTCCACTCTCAGACCATGAGTGGAGTTAAGTCTAGTCATGATTGTGTTACATTAGTTAAACATCTTTTATTAATCAAGTAATGTGGGGATCTATTATTGATGATCTTCCATATCAACAAAATCAAATGAATATCTCTAATTGTTTTGAGATGTAACCATTTCAATTTTTTCAAGGCCATGGATGCATTAAAAGGGCCCACACCATATACTATAACCTTCACAGCCGAGTTAACTACAACCTGCAAACTATTGGATAATACAGTTCCACATCTTATCCACACAGTATCACAGTAGCCTAAGTTAGGTGAGGAAAGATTAAGGCATAATAAATTAATACCAAGTGGTGACTAGACAAAACAAAACTAAGTCTATACATCTTGTTAAGACCTGTACATTTTTTAATTAATTGTTTTATATGAGTACCCCAGGAAAGTGTTTGATCAAAGTATAGACCAAACAGTTTTATATGATTTGTTGGTTTTAACAAAAGCTTATTGAATTTTAAAATTAAGCTATCAGCTCCACCTTGTTTCAATCATCTTCTTGTTCCTACCACCATGCACCCCGGCTTGGCTGTGTTCAAAGACAAACAGTTTTTCATCCATTCAAACAACAACCCATAATCATACATCAACAAATCAGTAATTTTTTCCAAGTCCCTTCCTCCAAGGTACATAGTAGTATCATCAGCAAACATAATGATTTTAGAAGTTTTAGGAACACTAAACAAGTTGTTGACAAACATTGAGAACAGCAGCGGTCCCAACACCGATCCCTGCGGAACACCTGTCTGGACACTTAGATACCCAGAAGTCACACCTCCATAGCTAACAGACTGTAATCTGCTATTAAACTAGCTCACAAACCACTCAATAATATTTCCACCTAGATTAAAATTCTTAAGCTTTTTAATCAACAGTTTATGGGACAACAATCTAACGCCTTGGAAAGATCCAATGATAAAACAACAATCAATAGGCCCTCATCCATATTCTTAGACCAGTCATCCGTAACATCCACTATACAACTAGCAGTTGAATGAAATCTATGATATCCACTCTGATGTTGATGCATCAAGTTATTGATAGTCAAATAATCTGACAGCTGTCAATGAACTATTTTTTCCAATAGTTTTCCAAGAATGGACAATGCTGATGTAGGCCTGTAATTGATTATTATCATTTTTACACCCAGATTTAAAGACTGGAGTGACCAAAGCCTTATTCCACAATTTTGAAAAGACTCCAGTGGAAAGTGATTCATTAAACATAGTGACAATCAGCCCAGAAACAACAGGAAGGATCAGTTTCAATATCCTAGAATTTATATCATCAGGTCCCAGAGAAACCGACACCGATAAGTCATTAACCATAGAACTCAACACCTCCTCTGTAATCAAACTAAATTCAAAAGGTTGAAAATCACATTCAATTAGACTAGTCTCATCAACAGATGAATCCTCACCCTCTACATAACCTATCTTGTTAGCCGCAAGAGTACCGGCAGACACAAAATAGTTGTTAAATTCATCTACAGAATAAGGTAAAATTCCTCTATTGGACAAGTTCCTTCCCAGTAAATCATTTGTGATTTTCCATAGATCTCGATTATTATGTGTCTCTTTAACTAGTTTTTGATAGTATTCTTTTTTATTTTTCAAAATCACTCTATTGACTGTTTTTCAATATTTTATAATCTTTCCATAGTGTATTGTCATCATATTTTAACGCTCGTGAATGAGCTAATTTTTTTTCATGTATTATTATCAATAAGTCCTTATCTATCCAAGATTTTTTTCATTAGCTTTGGTTTTACTTATCAATTTAACCGGAGCATGTCTGTCAAGGCATTCAATAACTTGTCGGTTAAATTTCTCTAACTTGAAGTCAACTCCTCACACATCATTAAATTTTGCCAGGGGCATTCAGCAATATCACTAGGGAAATTTTTCTCATTGAATTGCTTAAAAATTCTTCTAGAGTAAGCCGACTTAGCTTTTTTAGGCATAGTAAAGTTATATACACCAGATATCATTAAATGATCAGCGTAACCATTGCTCTTCACTAACTGGGTAACAGCTTTAGAATTTAGACCAAAGATGATCAATAGCAGTGATAGTAATATCGGTCACTCTTGTAGGCCCATTTATCAATTGCTTATATGANAAGGTCTCCATGGTTTCTACATATGTAGCAGCACCAGCACTTTCTCTAGTTAAATCAATATTGAAATCTCCCATGACATTAACATGGCATCCTTGATAAAGACCTGGAAAATTCGGAACAAAGTTTTTTTTTACCCTGGGGGTCTATAAACAAGCCCAAAAATAACAGACTTTCCAACCTTGGGCCACATTTGAATCCAAATTGATTCAAAAAATGTCAGAGTCAACTGCCATGTGTAGCTCTTTATAAGAAACCATTTTATCAATGTAAATAATCAAGCCACCACCTCTTCTATTAGCGCCTCGGTCTTTTCTTATACATTTGTAACCTTCAATCTTGAAAAATCCTGCGCAATCGTCAATATTGAATCAAGTTTCCACTACACCAAACAAACTAGGCTTCTTCAGTATGACTGTCTTATAAGATCAATCTTTAACACTAGGCTTCTTAAATTAACAAAACAAAATTTAGTTAACTTACTTGTCATATCAACTCCGTTAAGTACTTCCTCATTAGAAATTACTTCCACCAAAGGCTCCATAGACATAATGTTGAGTCTGGAGTTATCATCACACAACCCTCCTCATAAAGGCAGCTCCAGAAACAAGCACTTAGTACATTAAAAGTCAAAGTCCTTATTTGCTTTAATAAGGTTATAGTAGACCTTTGCTGATAAACTAGTACAACCAATGTGGCACCAGAATCGGCAGCCATCACAACAAACTGCCCTATAGTTTTTGCCACAGTGCCCTTACAAATTGAGCACGGATATTTAACTGGTCCATGGCTATAATTGAACCTGGTATCATTTCCAATTATCAGGAGAAGTGCTAGATAATAACATAAAAACAGTATGCAATTATCTTCCATTAATATAAAACACTTTTCACAACTATAAAAATATTCCCATTGAGAGAAAACAAACATAACAGCCATCTTGATTCTTGACGTATAAACGGAGAAAGTGCATCTCCCCCTCCCCTCGACAGAAGTTTATGATCTCCCCCCCCCCTTTTCTTCTTCTTCTCCTTTGATTTGATCTAATATAGATTATAGCTGAATTTATTAAATATATGGCAGACACGCGCAATATATGGCTAATGAGAAAATGTTATTACTGTAAATGAGAGCGCCGCCGACATGAACTTAAAATTTTAGTTTTTCATGACGTCACGTAAAAGTTTGACGCATAGTATTCTTTATACAGGATTAAATATTTTAAAGTTAACACCTGTTTGAATGAAAAGTCTAATGGAGTTAGTTTAATTCCTCCCCCCCCCCCCCCGTTTTAATTTATATACTGTGTATAGATGAATGCCATTAAGTAGGCTATCTGGTTTCTCTCTCTGCTTTTCTATTACAACTTCCAGCTTTAAATAGAATTAAAATGATGAGGGGAATTCTTTCAACACAACCATTTATTTTAGTGTTTAATTGTAATTTTGATTAGCATTACATTTTGATTAGTAATTTTCAATGCTAAACTGAATTAAATACTTATTTTGGTTTTAATATTTTTTATCTTTTTTTTTCAAAAGAAAAAAAATCATGACATTTAGTAACCATAGTAATCAATTTACATTGCTTTTAAAATTTTGTAAAAGTCAGTTTGTCTCTATTTGAACTATCTGATAGACCAAACAATTGTAAATGTCCACAGTTAGGTAAAATCAACAGTGCAATCAACAGAACTTTAATTGAGATTGGATTAGGAAGATTATCTGGTTATCACTTGAAAGAGTTTATCAATCACTTAAAAGTTACTATCACAAAGATGCCGCCTGATACAGACTTTCATTTAATGGGCTAATCTGTTGTGTTTAATGTCAAAGAAATTCCAGCAATTTGTTAAAACCGCACAAATTTCTGGAATTTAGAGTTAAGAACTTCCAGACTTTTTTGGTTATAATAGTTAAAAGAGATAATTTTGTTTATAATTAAAAAATGTAAAGGGGGAACATTTTTTTAAATATATAGGCTATTTATGATAGGCTACTAGTTATATTTGTTCAACTGAAATTGCTTTAGAACTTTTATTTCATTTTTGAATCGTAAATTATAAAGAAAAAAAAAGGGCATTTAAAAAGAAAAGTAGCCTAAAATACCAAGCTAATAACCCATTGATTCTCAACCCTAGTCAGCTGTCATTTTTTAATTTACTGCCCCCCTCACATCCTAGTGCCCTTTCAAAATATTGCCTCCTCACTTCCTTCTTTATAATATGGAAGCTAATCTCATGTACATACATAGCTTATCATATGATGCAATGTATTATAATGTATTAATTATTATTATTTTTATTATTGGAAGTATAAAATACACTGAATATAGCACTCCTTTGATTTATCAAAAATAAATTTTATTTCATAAAACTTAAAGAACAACTGTTGTCTAGATAGTATGTTATCTTTTACATATTGATATAGTATAATCATCAGGACAAAATCTATATAAAAAACAAACAGATGAAATAACAAAAATGAACATAATGAAAAACAATTCATAAACATATTCTATAGCCTATAAAAAGATTCTACATACCTTAGCGAAATAAATGTTTTATGATATAGGCTAACTATTTTAAATTTGATGATAATACAGTAGCTGTATAACTAGGGCCTATCAGAGGGGGGGGGGTCAAGAGGGGCTGCAGTCCCTGGGCCTCACATGTGGTGTTGTCTCTAAATGTTAAATATTAATGATTGTTTGTCAAGTGCTAGAAGCTCGCGCATGCGCAGAGACATCCGACAATTTGTAAAATTTATATAAAATGGAAATGGTTAGGACAGGAGAGCCTTTTAGCTGACATAATTAGTAGAGTTTTAACAATTGTGCCCGTTGATTGGTTAACGGTATGGCTGATGGAAGTATGTGTTAAAATTATTGAAATTGATCAAAAAAAGGATTATTTCACCTCTAGATTATCATAGGGTTAGGGCATAGTGGGTTTAATACCTAGGTGGAGTTAGGGTTCAGGGTTATGGTAAGGTTATTACTTGTCAATAAAAAAAATAGCTTTATCCATTTTGATTGTGCAATGCAAGTGTTAAAACTCTACTAATTCTCTTGGCTACTAGGCACTAGTGCTTGTGACCCCCCCCCCCCCCCCCCCAATTTTATGCTTTAAGCATGTTCCCATTTTGTACAGTGAATTAAAATTAAAATTTGTGGTTGCAGACACCTACACTCACATAAAGACTTAATATATAAAAAAAAGCCATAATGTCAAAATGTCTAATAATCCTTGACTTTGTTAATATTGTTTTGTTTTCTCTTTTTAGTTCCATTAATTTGCTCATTCAATATCACTCAAACATCTTAATATGAATTAATATAATAATAAAACAATGTCAAAATAGCTTTAATAATACCTACTAATAGGGGGGAGGGTGTCTGCTAATGTCACTTATACATTATTTAAATCCTAATGATGTTAAAACATAGCTAAAAAATATTTATGTGATCTATGTAATAAAAGAGTTGAAAAGGCTGTATATTGGAATCTAAACAATTTATTGTTTAACATAATAAATGCAAATGACTAACATTTTTATACAACTTAATTTGGTATATTTTATTGAAACCCATGTGCATCATTGTCATAAATATATCAGATATCATATTTTAATAATCTATATTTTTCGCTATTTCATAAATATTTCAATTATCAATTTTAACATAAACAATAATTTTACCGATAACATAGCCATTATTTTTTATTTACTGTTGCCGACTGATATGCAGATTGTTAGTTGTGCCCCCTTTTTAAAACTTATTCATGAAGCTAACACAGACATGGTCCGGTAGGCTTTCTACTCTCTTGTAGATGCTGAAACAAATTTTATACAATCCAATTAGATTTAATGCCTTGCACCCCTGTCACTGTGCCAGAGCCATTCTGGACATTAAATATTTTTGTTATTTTTATTTAGGCTATGTTATAATTTTTTTTACAGCTCTCTTATCTAACCAGGTACATTTGCTTTCTCTATCACATTAGATTTTTTTAAATAAGTTTAGTAAGACAACCACTCTTGGCTCGTCCCTTGTGGGGGTCAGACCTAAAGAAACCCTGCTGATCCGATCCTCTTATATGGGCTGTTTATCGCCCAGTTAAAGATCTTGCATGCCCGGTCAAGCATAATTAGGTCTGATTTTTCCTTATCCCATGAGATGTAAAGTTGTACAGATCACCTTCCATGGAAACCGTCATCCCTTGGTTGGCTTTACTAAATCCATAGGTTACTAATGACTGGGTCGTGGCTTACATACTTTAGCATAATATTAAAAACAACAATAGTATCATAACATAACATATCTGAATACACAATGAGTCCCGAATAAGGTTTTCTCACCCCCCCCCTCTGTCTTATGAAATACACAAGAGCTATCTATATTATATCTATTCCTTCTCAAGGATATTTATTTTTATATATAGGTATTTGTAAGGCTTGTACTTTATACCCCTAAAGTAGTTTATACATATAACACTTGTTTTAAGTATAATTTTTGACACACTTGAGGAGGGGTTCATGGAGAAAATATACTTTCGAGTTAAATGTTTTTTGGGAACTGCTGGTTTAGCTAATTTAGGGTCAGATTCCGTTATATGGACACCAATAAGGCTGATGGCAGTAAGTTGAAATTATCTAGATCAGCGCTCAGCAAAATATTATTTCAACTCTAGATTATTCTAAGATTCAGAATTACAGTAAGGTTAGGACTGTAAGGAAAATATACCAAAATTGGTGAGAAAAAATACTATTTCCACAGGCTACTACAGTTTAGTTGTTGTGCGACTCCTAACATTAATTATGTTGGTAGACAGATAACGGAATCTGACTTAATTTAGAATTCAAGTGTTCTAACAAAAATAACTAACTGAATTTGATGAACAATTATTTTCAAGAAATCCATTAATGAAATCCATAATAATAATCTAATATTTTGAAGAAGAAATAGAAGTAATCAATATTTTTGATTTACGCTAAACAAATTTTTACTAGGCTACTTGATGTTGTTTGTCAATTATTTTATTTTGAGAAATAAGACATGGATTCTTTCTATTTGATCTTAATTTTCTTGAAAATGAAAAGAAATTCTATCATTGTAAAACTGTTGTTAATTGCATCTAAATGAAATAAATGTAATCACAATGTAATTAATAACTTGTTTCTTTATAAATTCCAATAGTGTAATATATCATTGCTCATCTTCATCATATTACAATTTAAAAGTGTTCATTATTTATCCTGGGTGGAGTGTAGGGGAACTGCAGAAATGTGTAAAGTAATAATGGACATTAAAAATAAGACAGTTTATGTAAGTTATGTTACATTAGGTAGGCGGTGTGGCCTATGTGGGTAGACACTTTGGATAGAAAAGTTATTGAGCAAGGCTCATATTTTTTTTTTGTGAGTGTGATTTATATTTTTTCTTGTCTGCTTTGATGATGACCTTTAATAATATTTAAAAATAGCCCAAAAGACCATTTTATTTAAATAGCTGAAAATATTTTCTTTGAACTTGCCTCTCTAATAATTTACTTCATACACAAACCACTGAAACAAGAATTAAGTTATTAATAACTTCTTACATTTCCTGAACAACTATTTACTAAAATCGAGAATTAGTATTCTGGGTCATACTTTTAAAAGTAATTTGCATTTTTAAGATATGCAGTGCTGTTTATGTAATATCAGCTATAGAGCTCATAGAAAATGGAAAATATATATTTAAAAAAAAAAAAATGTTTTGAAAGATTACACAGTATGAATGAAATGAATTCACTTAATTTTGATCGACTCGGAAGTATTTCAATATTTAATAGTCTCAATATTTCAAACCATTTGTTCATAGTCTTAAAAGGAAATGTACATTTTTATGGGCACTTAATAGAAATGATTAAAAATTAAAGTTTTGAAAGGAAACATATAGGCCTACAGCTTTTTTATTTTTTAAGTCGTAAAAAACATATGTTTACAATTTCTTGTAAACAAGCTACAGTACTTAGTTTTTGTTAATCTTCCCTTGCCCCCTCCAAACTTTTTTATTTAAAATCAAAATAAAAACAAATTACACCTACCTCATATTTAAAAAAAAAAACAAACAAAAAACAACAACTAAGAAAAGCCATATGATGCCATAAAGGCACAATTGCAAAGTTTTAAAAATGAACAACTATAAGCATATGCAGTTAAGCAAATTTACAATAACTAATTGAACCGGCGAATAGAAAAGGGATAGGCTAACATTCCTGCTGTCCTAGTTTTCAGGGGGAGGCAGTGGCAGTTGGTGGCCCTTTTGGTCCCCGGCTGAGAATGGTAAAGGGCCCTTGACCCCAGAGCCGTAACCAGCCTTTTTTAAATTTGATAAGCTTTTTTTTTGGACTTTTTGGTACCCTTTTGAAATACTTGATAAGCTTTTTTTTTTTTTAGTTGTATGCTCATTTTGTTTCCATTTACCGTCCCTATATAGTTCCATAGTTTACCTTTACCAAGCTTATAGGTCCCCCATCCTATCATTCTGGTCATAACTATGTAGTTTCTTATGTATTTTGTTCAAATAGGGTGGGAGGATGGGCACTGGGACTACAGATCCAGCCACCCCCTTTAATATGAGGGCCCTGCATTCATAATAACTTTTATTTTTTGTTAATAACTAAATAAAATTAAGTTGTACACCAAATATAACACGAGGATTGGTCATCTTATATTTCCTGTTTCTATCTGACATCTTGTTTTTTTATTAAAAAAAAAAAAGTAATTATTTTTGAATAAAATGCCTAACTTTTGAATAAAATAAATACCGAATTAAGAATTGTCTAAAAAGTATATTTTCTTATTTATTTAT
>PXIH01S0006512.1:24624-34912 GCA_003024985.2 Euperipatoides rowelli | reverse complement strand
GTATACATTAAGCTGTTTACAATTTGTTTTTAATTCAAAATACCCACAACTAAAAATATACCCCACCCCCTCCAAATTTTTTTTTCCGTGAACAACCTTAGGGAAAATGATGGGGAAATTTTGCCCAAATAATTCAATGTTCTGGGGAAATTTGTTTGCCTGAAAATATTTTGCACCCCTGGTATTATGTATTCAGTATGTTGTTATTCAGTCTGTTTATCCAGTATAACTTAAATGGATGAATCGATATTATTAGAAAAAGAGGTCGTTTCTTACTTTTCTCAAATTCAAATCTATAAATTTAAGACATACCATACACCAATTTACTAGTAAAAGTACTACCTAACTAGTAAATTGGCATATCCTTACCTAGAAAAATTAACAAAAACTTACAGGACCAACAAAATAATAACAGATTGAGCTTTCTATATCACTTTAGATTAAATAAGGAAGCATTCTGTTTAATAAATGTATTAAATAGTAGGCCTAATGAAAATTTTGTTGATTTACCAACCATATGTTTTATGATTTGTTTTCACCTTTTCACAAAAGCATATGATTCAAACAAAAAAGTTAGATTGATTGCTCATCTTGCCAAATTGAAATCCATTTTTTTTAATTTTGCCTATCAGTCCCAACTTCCAAATTTTAAACAGTTTTTCTCAACTTGTACATTGTCCAAGTTTGCAAGGATGTATTGGATGTACAGTAATGGATTTTGATAGTTCATGTGTCAAAAAATTTCCAGACCCAACTCTGACAATCCCAAATCAAGTCTTGTGTAGGCTATTCATTGCTTGCCAAAATATCCATATATGTCAAGTGCCAACTTGTTGAGTAGGGAAATGAAAACAAAACATTAACAATAATCTAAAAACACTAGTCTGATCTGCCTACCAGAAATGTGATTTTACCAACTTTGAGGAATTTTCTAACTTTGTAGGGGGGGCTACTTCCCCTCCCTTTCCCTCTCCTTACAAAGGTCCCTGTTTTGTTTATAATAGCCTAAATGAAACTTAGAAAGCTGTGATGTACTGAATTTTGATCTTGTGAGAGATAAGGATAATCAGAATGCATAATGTTAATTAAGATTACCCACCTTGATTTTTGCTAACCAATGTAAAGACAGCAGGGAAAGAAAAAAATACACATACACACACCAGGCACAGAAAAATTAAATTTACTTACATATTTTGTGTTTTCCTTTGACAGGGAATTTCAACATCAGTTCTTGAGCGTTTTCACAAATGAAAACATAAGGGGAATCGGATTCTCCATCAGGAAACTAAAAAAAAAAAAAAAATTATACAGATTGAGAAAAAGGAGAAGAAAAATATAAATGGTTTTAACAAATTTATCTCAAGAAAAAAATTAATACTAAATACAGTCATATATTACTGAAACATGGTGCATTCCACTCTGTAAAAATTACAAACTCTTAACATTAAAGAAGTGAAAGAAATTAAGGAGGAGGAGTTATAAATGGATTTTGATTAATATTATAAAGTACCGGTAACTTTTTTATTTTTAACAAGTGAATTTTTTTTTTGAGTCATCACTTTTAAAAATAAACGATAAAAAAACTTTAAACTCATTGCTTGTCACCTTAATTAACCCCTTTAACTACATAGATGTACTTGAGTACGTCAAAATGAAATGCTACCTAGTACTCCAGTGACGCACAAGTGGACGTTTTCTAAAAAGTATTTTTTCCTTTCAAAAATAATTTAAGTTTTTATCAATTTTAATTAAAGATTTCATTCTAAATTATTACATGTAGTGTACTCTTTGATAGATAGCTGTTTTGTAAAAAAAAATTCTCTATATCCAGTGACGTACCACCAAACATCTCATTTTTATATCTTTATACAGACGTATGCGGCATACAACAAATTATATTTATTGTAATAAATCTAAAAATGATATTTTTTAAATGAATCCTAAAGATTTAATTTAAGATATAAGGCCTATAATCATTATATACAATATTAAAGCATTCTGCTGACAAAGAACCTAATGGTTGAAGGGCCCTTTTTCCTGAGATCATTTGAAATGAACCACCATATTTGAATCTACAAAGCCTGAAATTACCTATGTTTTTGTGATAGCATATCACACAGTATTTGGCATCATGAGTATGTTGTAATTTCTGATTGACCTCTGACATTGTATTACATTCTATGAGCACTGTTTTTCATAGTGTTTGAATTAAGTTGAACATTTGCCATATTTTCCCAGTCCGGGGACATTCTTTTTTAAACCAGTGTGACCTGAATTTTGGACTTGTGAACTCTGTCTTAACGAAGATGGAAATCATTGTACTTCTAAATAATATTTGGAGGCCATGGTGACTAATCTATCACCTTTTAATATTCTAATAGTTAGGAATATTAAAAAAAATTGTATGGAAGAGTTAAATCTTGTATTTTTGAAAAAAAAAAAAAAAACAAAGAATGATATTTTCCACATTAAGAGTATGTCCAAATGGGTATAGAAAGGAATGCACTTTTCTGTGTTCAAAGACCTTCAATGACATCTACATATCATTCCAAATATGGTTAAGCTTAAATCTACACCTAAATATTTCCGTGAATCCTGCCCTATACACTGGCATTAAAACTGCACAAAGTGAAAAAAACTAAAGATCTTGTTTTCATGTCATCTTCAGACAGGAAATGGCTTGAATATGTTATGGAGGAAATCTGTGTAAATTCTAAATAAATATGCTTTTAAGCAGTTTATTATTATTTTTTTTGCATTCATTTTTGTATACTTTTTATACACTATGTAGGCTATATCAACAATATTCCATTTATTCCAATTTTGTGAAGAAAATTTTATGTTCTTTGGAAAAAGGGCACTTGGTACTATTAAAATGTTATGCTTTATTATTTTGAAAGAATATACTGTAATATCTATCATAATAATCACCCAATAATTATTTTGTCAAGATATTATATGCAATTAAACTTTATTGATTTGATGTTTACATTCAAAATACTGTAATTAAATGTATTAAAATCTTTCATTTTCATTTTTCTCAAAACCATCATTTTGCCTATGGGCCCTTACTGTAAAAATTTAACAGGAAATGATAAATTTTAAGACCGACTTTAAAATGTTTTTATTATAACTTGCTGTATAAAAATTAAATCATCCTTAACTCTGATATACTGCATATCCTAATATATAGTGTACCACAGGTTAATACTATACAGGGTTGGAAAAAAAAAGGTTTATTTTTAAAAAAACACACAAAAAAAACGGTTTTTGGGTTTAAACTCTTTTTTTTTGGTTTAAACCAAAAAAAAAAAAAAGTTTAAACCAAAAAAACATTTTTTGGTTGGTTTAAACCAAAAAAATCAGGGTTAAACCAAAAAAACATTTTTTTTTGGTGGTTTAACCCAAATAAACCGGGTTTCAACCCAAAAAACGTTTTTTTTTGATACTATATCAATAGCATTATCAAACACACCCTATCAAATCATCCTTATACTGCATAGCCTTATCTATAGTGTACCACAGGTTAATACTACAGTACCGGTATATCAATAGCATTATCACACACACACTCTATCAAATCATTCTTAACACTGATATACTGNATATCCTAATCTATANTGTACCACAGGTTAATACTATATCAATAGCATTATCACACACACTCGCTCTTTATTCTCATTAAAAATGACAAAAAATTTTATTTATTAAAACAATAATATGAATCATTTTAAGAAATAAAGTTATTTATTTTTGCAGTGTGAATGGAAAAGAAAATACAAAAGTTGGGAGAAAAGTCAAAGATAGATTACTTTGAATTGTGTGCTGTATCTAAATAAAAACACTAAAAAACACATGGGGGCCAGGTCAGCATTTGCTGACTTGCCCAGGTGTTAAATACGCCACTGTAATTTATCCAAGTCACTTGGTATCAATAATCCCTCTTCAAAACTATTAACTCTACGAACTAATTTAGTATCATCAGCAAATTACTTATTTTACTTATAATATTAACATCCAGCTCATTAATAAATATTAAAAGAAAGCAAGGGTCCTAAAACTGACCCTTGTGGAATCCCACTTGACACTTCTTTCCAACTAGAAAATTTTCCATTAATAACACTACTCTGTTTTCTTTCACTTAACCAATTTTGAATCGAATCCAATTTAGTACATTTCCCTGAATACCTTTACTTTTAATTTATCTACTAATCTACCATGAGCTAGCTACCTTATCAAAAGCTTAGCCTATTGAAAATCTAAGAAAACTACATCAACAGCGTTACCCTCATCCACTAAACTAGTAATTTCATCATAAAATTCTAAAAGATTAGTCAGACATGATCTTTTAATCCTAAATCCATGTTGTGACGTACCAAGCAAAGAATTCTTATTAAATTAAACTATAACCAAATCCTTTATAATAGATTCCAACAACTTACCTACTACAGAAGTTAAACTAAATGATTATTGCAAGGATCACTTTTAGAACTTTCTTAAAAAGTGGCACCGTACTTAAAAAGTGCCTTAGTGGATATATAGAAATTGCATATGCATATATACCCAGAGACGGGATAAACAGCAGTATCGTACCGGTTAATTTCAATCATTTAATCTCAATAATTTAATAATTGATTTTTGTACCGGTTAATTTCAATCATTTAATTTAAATAATTTAAATGTGGTAATTTTTAATTTCAACAATTTAAATAATTAAAAATTAATTAAATGGATTGCGGGATTAGGCTCTTATTAGACAAACCAATGAGATAGAAATCTCAATGACCAGCGTCTGGATCTCAGACAATGGTAAGTCTCAGAACCAGATGCTAGTTTGAAACAAACAGTTTAGTGCCTAGACTCCCAAATAACACACAAACCCACTATCCATTTAAAATTAATTTTTAATTATTTAAATGTTAAAATCAAAAAAAAAATACCAGATTTAAATTAAATTATTGAAATAAATAATTACGGTATTAAATTATTGAAAATAAATTCTTAAATTATTGAAATTAAAACGGTACGATAGTGCAGTTTACCCCCAGAGACGTACTGTATTATGCAACCACACTAAGGCCCCATTCGCATGAACACTTTATCCGCGTGCGGCTCAACCACGGTTTAGCTGTGGATATTACTATTCATATGGACATTTTCATCCGCGGCTCAACCGTGGTTGAGCCATCCTTCTTGATACTGGCTGAGCTGTGGTTGAGACTTAATCAATGTCCATGCGAACACGATCTTGGCTCATCCGCGGTTGAGCCGTGTTGGTGTTTCGTTATTACACCGTTTGTAGCACTATTTTTTTTTTTTTGGTTTCAAAATGTCAGATCGTGGCTGTTGTTTTTTTCACTATATTATTATTGTATAATGGAAAAGAAAAGAACGCCAGCTTTTATGAAATGCTATCAATATAATTTATTTACAGCAAATGACACTCACAAACAGAAATACTTAGAATGTAGAAAAATGAATTTATAAAGTAGTAATTTTTGATTCCATTTGTAGCTTTTATCTTTGTAAATTTTCTTTAGTAGCAAATAGTTTTCTTGAAAAAAAAGCGCCGTAAAATACTGTAGAAAGCAAACGTAGCCTATATCACAAAATTATATAATATTAGCATTATATAATTTTGTTATTTACGTGACTTGCTTTCTTCAATACATATTTACGTCTTTTTTTTTTTTCAAGCAAACTTTATTTGCTACTAAGAAAATTACAAAGATAAAATCCATAAAATGGATTTAAAAATGACTAATTTTACAAATTTCCCTTCACATATTAGCATTTGAAGATTTGTTTTAATTGTAGGAATTTATGATATAGTCTAATTTTAAATTAGTATTACTGTAAATATCTAAACTGAACAAAAAAAGTAACGACTTTAACATAATATAGAATAGATGTGAGAAATAATTTCATTATTAGTCATATTTAAAAGTTCTTGTAGTTATTGCATTTTAATACATATATAATTCTCTGAGACTCAAAAATTGCGACAAGTGCCTATTCATGTTAAACATTTGGGTGCGCGAGCACTCGAAGGTTAAATAGTATTGATTTTGCAAGATATATCTCCAAATAGATATAAGTGAAATTATCTTCGATAGATTTTGTTTTGTTAAAGGCACCATATTGATAAGATCTATGGATGAGGGAAATCATAGTTTTTTTTTATTATTTCCGGTTCCTGTTATTTACAAATTTATTAGACTATCCGCGGCTGAGCTGTGATTGAGTTCGCATGTCCAAACCTGGCTGAGTTGTGGATAACTTTAACACAGAACACAAAAACCTTATCTGTGGTTGAGACGCGGCTCAACCACGGATGAAATTACTGTCCATGCGAATGGGGCCTAAATTTCTTAACGCATTTTACTAAAAAATTTTTGACTTTCATATCGTTTGAAAGATACTGTAGATAAATTGTTTTTATATAAAATTAAACCATTAATAATAATAAACAGAAGAAAAAACAAAAATTGAATATACAGCACAAGTTTTGTTTTTTGACCTGAAGTGGAAGGGGTTAAGATATATAATATTCAAAAAAATATTACAATAATTTGGATAAATGTGCTGTTTTGTACATTTTGAATGTTTAACTTTAACAATTGGAGATTATTCTCAATTATTGTAAAACTTAAACACAATGCACTAAATATATCATATTCAATTGTCCAGTCATCCTGGCAGTGTAAGCAAGCACTTCTGGTGTAGAGTCATGAATAATAAATACCTGCACTTCTGTTGCTTTTTGTAAGCAATTTTATTTCTTTCTTATTTAAATATTTTCAAACTTATTCCGATCTTAAAGATTAACAAAAAAAAAAAAACTGTTTTATTCTGCCTGTATTCTAAACAGCAATGGGTGACCTACTCTAATGAAAATTTAATGATATCCTAATGGTGAGGAAGGAATTAATGACAATTCTCTCCCCAAGGAAAAAAAAAGATTTAAGTAAAATAATAAATAAAAAGATTTTTTATTTACAATGGAGTAAAAATAGCATTTAATTATTAAATGAAAAAGGGAGGGAGGGGGGGAGTAAACATGACTTACTGTATATTGAAAAAAAAAAAAGCTCTTTAAAAACATAAATTAATCTTAGACTCATTTGATTGTTATCTTTACAGAGCTCCCCCCAGTGATGAGAGTCTAAAGTAAATGATAGCACTTCCTGCTTATTCTTTCTTAACATTGTTCTTTTCATGATTATTCTTAATGGCTTTAACAGTGACCTTTAAACTTTAACCCTTGGCAAAGGTCAAAAGTTGGCAGGTGATTTAACATTAAAAAGAAGTAAAAGGCTATTAAGTTGAATAGCAGGGTCTTTAAATTTGGCCTACTAATAAAAAGCAGATGGCATGTTGGGGGAGTGAGCTAAACAAAAATGGATAGTCTTAAAAAAAATGACAAAAATGTATTTCATGAATTCAAAAAGCTATAAAGTTGGAGTTCCCTTTGATGAATGAGTAATTTGAATTACAGATGGCGTAGTATATTTAAAAAAAAAAAAAAAAAACGATTCAGGATAGAGCAAGGAGGTTTTCATCCTTGGGATAGAGGGTTTATTTAATGGGAAAGCTTGTAACCAGGATATACAATACTTTTAAAAGCCAATTCACAATTAATGGGAAGAAAAATTCTAAGATATTTTCTAGAATAGAAATTGAATGGGCCACTATCGTCTATCCATTAAGGCATTTAAATCCACTTTGACACTTTACTATTAGGGTACTTTTTTTCCCCCTCAGTTTTTTATAAAGGGGTTTATTTAAGAATCGAGGCTGCTGCATAAAAAAAAAGAGAATGTCAGAATAAGAAATATTAATTTTGTTAAATTATATAAAAAAGATCATGTGAAAAATTTATATAATTTCTCCAATGGATTTTTTTTTTCAAATTCGATGTAAAAATGCTAAATCTTATTTTTTATTAAATATTTATTTCTAATTATTAATTTCAAAATATTTTTTTCTAGGACCAGCTTGGCATAAAGCTCAGTTGTTTATATTCCTGTACTTTTGATTAATTATCATATACACAACCCTGTGCCCGCAAGTACCATGGCGCTCGTCAACCAATTTGTGTGTCCCGGCAACTGTTTGTCCACAAAATCAAAAAAGGTTGTCCACGTTAACTTGGCGGAGCCCGGATCCCATTTATTTAGATTGTGAGTGATTATGTAAACAATTTTAGACAATTGTTTTCTTGTAAATTGACCTTTTTAATTCTACCTTTTGTGCCAAGTTAACGCAGACGAACTTGAGTGCAATGCACGCAGACGGCCGAATTGAGTAGTGATGGGGATAGTTGAGAAATGTCTAAATATAGACGATACAATCCAGATTCTACCACGTTTTCGACAACTGAGCATATATTTTCGGTATTACGGAAAATATACATGGTGCCCGGCGGCTTACCGGTATTTTAGAATGTGCTCTAGTCTAGGGTACAAAAAGGTTGGGAATCCCTGATACACAGTATATATTTATTTACAGTAAAAGTTGTGTAAAACGGAACTGGTGGTGAACAACAAATATTTCCGTTTTCAACAAGTAGGAGGATTTTACTTTTGTGTTCTGGCTAGAGTTTCCCAGAAATCCACTATTGTTTACGTGCCTGACTTGCATTATCGATAATTTGAAACATATTTAATTTAGTGAGCATGCCTACAATTCTGATCATGCCTAAGCATGGCTAATATTCTGAGCATGCCTAGATGTTTTTTCTAGGTAGTGAGTAATTCTAAAATGGCTCTTGTTGAAAAACTTTAGGTGAGTTTAGACGTTGTTTATTTATGCTACCAAATACTTTTAAAATGTTTATTTGTTATAATGTTTTTGTTGTTATTGGTATTTTCTATCTTTTATATTTTATTAATTGTACCTGTTTCATGTTTTTTATACCAATATTAGTGTATAAGTAAGTGATAAGTTCAAATAACGTTATATTTTTAACATTTTTTTTTTTTAATATTTCAGTACATTTAGGCTTCAATTTGGTCCATTTTAGTATTTTAACAATTAGAAAATGTATTCCAGTCAGGATCACCCATATAGTCGATGAAAGGTATTAATTCGCTCTCATCTGTTATGTTTGAATCATCTGCAGCTGATGCTTGTGTAATTGGCATTTAAATGTTCAATGTTTGCAGTTTCAATTTTTTATTTATTTTTTAATTTAAACTTCCAGCGAGCATGCAGTCGTAAATTTTACGACAAATTCAATTTTTTATAAAATGTGTCTATATGTATGGTCTTATGGGTTTATCTCTGCCTAGTATTCCTAAAACTCCTCACTACAATATTGTTTAGTTTTTACCATGCACATAGCCCATTTTATATATTTTTTTAAAAATTATATGTAAAAAGAAAAATGCCCAGACTTAAATTTTACGACACGCACCCACTGATGTTATAATATTGAATTTCAGGTAGTGTAATGGAAATATTTTAAAACATTTATGAATGAACTTATATATTTTTAAAATCAGAATTTATTGCAGATTTCAAAAATCAAAAGAAAAAAATCCTATCTCCAACGACAGAGAAATAGTAAAGGAAAATGTAAGATAAACTGGCAATTTTTTTTTTTTTAACAGCCGATTTTTAGAAATAGTCATAAAACAAAATCTGTTTGTTGGAATTTTTTTTTTATTTATATAATAAAATTCCTGACAAAAAATAGAACAAAAAATACTATTATGTTTTTTTTCTATCTGTTATAGATTTTGAAATATTTAACAATGTATTATCAGGACATACAATAAATTTAGGCCTAATGAATGTGACATTTAGAAACAATCATAAAATGAAATCTGTTTGTTGGATTTTTTTTTCTTTATATATTAAAATTACTGATAAATAGAACATAAATATGTGTAATAATTTCATTATTACACATATTTAGAAATTTTTATACATAGTATTCTATGAATCATAAAATTTACGACAAGCGACAGCAAGTTAAAAATTTGTGTGTACCCGCTCGTAGGTTAAGGAAGATTTTACAAAATCGAAACTTTTTTTAATATGTATAGTATATATATATATACTGCAATTAGAATTGCATTGACTTAAAGTCGATAATGTTTAGAATAATTTTTAATTCCTATATTTTTAAAATATGATACGTCAATTACAAATTAATACCGATTATTAGAAAATATATTTGTAAATTCTATTCAAAAATAATAGTAATCAATTGAAATACCGTAGTAAAATGCCGAGCAAAGGCGCATGCGCTCTTATCATTCGCTTGGGGGGAAATGGGGGG
>PXIH01S0006507.1:18876-29557 GCA_003024985.2 Euperipatoides rowelli | reverse complement strand
GATGAAAAATGATTATTTTTGTTCTTTGAAATCTGAAATTATTTTCAATGACAGCATTAACAGGATTTATACAAAATGAACTATTTGATGGAAGTCTGTTTATGGCAGATTAGGTGATTATATGATTTATAGTCATGGAAAATTAGAATTTCTGTCTTAGGACTCTGAAAGTATTATCAATGCCAGATATTACGGGATTTATATAAAATTCACCTTTGAGTGAAAAATCTGTTTGTGAAATAGTGCATTTTATTTTATTTATGTAAGAGCTGGAATTGAAAATACTTTCACATATTAAAGAGGAAAAAATATAATTGTCCATGACTATAAAATTATAGAAGCTCGTTTTTCATAAACACATTTTAATACAATACTGCTTTTTATATAACTTTTCTAAGAGTTATCCTTGAAAATACTTTCACAGTCCAAGGAATAAAAATGATATTTTCCTATGAGTTTAAATCAGATAATCTTATCATCTATAACAAACAGGCTTTAACTTAATAGTGCATTTTATATAAATATTGTAAAAGCTGGTATTGAAAATACTTTCATTATCTTAAGAGGAAAAATTATAATTTTTATTGATTAAAAAATAATCAGATACTTACTTCATCTATCACAAACAAATTTTGACTCAATAATGCTTTTTTTTATTATTATTATTAATCCTATAAAAACTGACATTAAAAATACAATCATAACCCAAAGAAGAAAAATTATATTTCCCTTGCTTCCTCAAACACACTTCCAATAAATACTGCATTTTGATCAGCCCCAGTGGCGCAACTGGTTAGCGCGCGGTACTTATAAATACTACATTTTATATAAATCCTGCAAGATCTCACATTGAAAATAATTTTAGAGAACAAAGAAGCACATTATAATTTTTCATGACTATAATTCAGAAAATCACTTCAGCTTTAACAAATACTACTTTACTGAATAGTGCACTTTATATAAATCTTGTAAGAGCAAGCATTGAAAATATTTTCAGAGATCAAAGAGAAAAATTAAATTGTCCTTGACTATAAATGGAATAATCACCTCATCCATCACTAGCATATTTTCAATCAATTGTGCATTTTATATACACTATGTAAATACTATAAAAGATGTTAATAAAAATAATTGCAAAGTCTAAAGAGGAAAAATGATCATTTTCCATGAATATAAATCAGATAATCACTTTATCTTTCACAAACAGACTTTCACTGAACAGTTCATTTTATGTAAATATTGTAAGAGCTGGCATTTAAAATAATTCCAGAGTCATAAGACAAAAAATTATAATTTTCCATGACAATCAATGAGATAATCATTTCATACAGTTTGTCACAAAGATGTTTTCACTCAATAGCCTATTTTAAATAAATCCTGTAAAAACTGGCAATGAAAATGCTTTTTGAGACAAAAGAGAAAAATTATAAATTTCCCTCTATAAATCAGATAATCATTCTCAAACAGAATTTCACTCTATAGTGAATTTTATAAAAATCCTGTAAGATCTAGCATTGAAAATTCTTTCAGAATTAAAAAAGTTAAAATTATAAATTTCAATCAATATAAATCTCATAATTACTTAAACTGTCACACACATAGTTCCATTCAATAGTCAATTTTATATAAATCATGTTAGAGCTGCAATTGTAAATACTTTCAAAGTCCAAAGATGATAAATTAAAATTTTCCATGACTATGAATAAGATAATTAGCTCATCTGTCACAATTGGACTCAATTGTGCATTGATATAAATTCTGTTAGTGCTGTAATTCAAAATACTTTCAAAGTCTAAAGAGAACAAAAATATATAATTTTAAATATTTATAAATCAGATAATAACTTTGACTTTTTCAAAGATGATTTCACTCAATAGGGAATATTATATATTTCCTGTAAGAGGTGGCATTGAAAATACTTTCATAATCCAAAGAGGAAAAAGTATAATTATCCATGATTATTAATTATTTAATACATTCATCTTTCACAAATACACTTTTAATTAATAGTGCATTTTATATAAATCCTGTAAGATCTAGTTTTAAAAATATTTTCAAAGTCTAAAGAGGAAAATTTATAATTTTACCATATTATAAATCAGATAATTACTTCATTTTTCACATATATACTTTCACTCAATAGTTCATTTTGTTTAAATCCTGTAGAGTTAGCATTGAAAATACTTTCAGAGCCCATTGAGAAAAGATTATAGTTTTCCATTACTAGAAATCAGATAATCCATTTATCTTTAACAAATAACTTTTGCTTAACATTTCATTTTATAGAAATCTTGTCAGACCTGGTATTGAAAATTATATTTCAGTGTCACTTGAAGAAAAATTATAATTTCCCAAGATAATAAATCAGATAATTAATTTATATTTCCCAAACTGGCTTTCAACCAATAGCACACTTTATATAAATCCTGTGCTGGCATTGAAAATACTTTCAGTGACCAAAGAGCACAAATTATAAATTTACACCTTTAAATCAGATAATCAATTCAACTTTCCTAAACAGAATTTCACTCAATGGTGCATTTTTATATAAATCCTTAAGAACTGGCATTGAAAATACTTTCAGAATCCAAAGATGGGAAAAACTACCATTTTCCATAACAATAAATCAGATAATCATCTCATCTGTAGAGTTTCAATCAATTTTGTATTTTATATAAATCCTGTAAGAACTCTAAGTGAAAAAAATTTCTAAATCTAAAGAGGAAAAATTATAATTTCCCATAACTATAAATCCGATAATCACTTCACCTTTCACAAACAGGCTTTCATTCAATAACACATTTTGTGTAAATCATGTAATAACTGGCATTGAAAATACATTCAGAGAGCAAAAAGCAAAAATTATAATTTTCCCTCTATAAATCCCTATTCAATTCATCTATCGAAGACACACTTTTACTCACTAGTAAATTTTAAAAAATTCCTGTAAAAATTGGCTATTGAATTTCTGTCAAAGTCCAAAGAGCAAAAATTATAATTTTCCATTACTTAAAATTAGATAATCAAAACATCTTTCACGCTGACATTTATACTCAATAGTGCATTTTATATAAATCCTGTAAGCGCTGACAGAGGAAATTATTTCATTGTCCAAAGAGGAAAAATTATAATTTTCTATAATATACTTAAACCAGATAATCCTTTTGTATTTTACAAACACGCTTAATCAATAGTGAATTTTATATAAATCCTTTAAGAGATTTCTTTCAATATACTTTCAGATTCCAAAGATGAAAAATTATAATTTTCCATGACTATAAAAATCAGATAATCCCTTCATCTTTTACAAACCTGGTTCACTCAATAGTTCATTTTATATAAATCCTATAATAACTGACATTGAAAATATTTCAGAGACCAAAGAGGAACAAATTATAATATTCCATGACTATAAATCAGGTATTTACCATATCTATTACAAACAGAATTTGACTCAATCATACATTTTAAATAAATCCTGAAAGAGCTGGCAATGAATATATTTTTAGTGACTAAAGAGGAAAAATTACAATTTTCCATGACTATAAATGAGATAATCACTTCCTCTTTTACAAGCAATCTTTGAATAAATAAATGTATTTTATATAAATCTTGTAAATTATATTATTGAAATTCTTTCAAAGTCTAAAATGGAAAAGTTATAATTTACAATGACGTAAAATCAAATAATCATCTCATAATTCAGAAACACACTTATAATAGTGCATTAAATAAATCATGTAAGAGCTGGCATAGAAAATACTTTCCTTGTCCAAAGAGGAAAAAAAAATATAATTTTCTATGACTATAAATCATATAATCCATTTATATTTCACAAACACATTTCCAATCAATAGTGCATTTTATATAAATCCTTTAAAAGATTTCATTGAAAATACGTTGAAGGTCCAAAAAAGAAAAATTACAATTTTTGATGGCTAGAAAAATCAGATATTCACTTCACCTGTCACAATTATAATTTCACTCAATAATGTATTTTATATAAATCCTGTATGAGGTGGTATTGAAAGTACTTTTTGATACCAAATATGAAAATTCAATTTTCATGACTCTATCTTAGATAATCACTTCCTCTTTCACAAACATGCCTTCATTCATTATTGCATTTTATAAAAATTCTGTAATAGCTGTCATTGAAATGAATTTAAAGTTCAAAAAGAAAAAATATAATCACAATTTCTTTCAAAACCCACTTTCAATTAATAGTGCATTTTATATAAACCCTGAAGAACTGTTACTGTAAACACTTTCAGAGACAAAATAGGAAAAAATATCATTTTCCATGAATACAAACAAACTTACACTCAATACCATAGTGCATTTTTTATAAATCCTCTAAAAGCTGGCCTTGAAAACTCTTTCATATACCAAAGAGATAAATATATAATATTTCATGTCTATAAATTAGATAATTACCTTATCTATCACAAAAAGCCTTTTACAGTGCATTTTATATAAATATAGTAAGAGCTGGCAAAGGAAATACTTTCAGAGTCCAAAGAGGAAAAAATACAATTTTTCCATGAAATTAAATTAGATAATTAGGTTAGCTTTATCAAACAAACTTTCACAGTACATTTTATATAAATCCTGTAAGAGATGACAATGAAAAATCTTTCAGACACCATAGAGGAAATATTATAATTTTCCATGAATTTAAATCAGATCATCACCGCATCTATCACTTGCAGTCTTTCAATCAATTGTGCATCTAAACAGTAAATACTGTTTGACATGTTATTGAAAATACATTCAAAATCTAAAGAAGAAAAATTATTATTTTTAATGATTATAAATCAGATAGCTTCATCTATCAGAATAAGGCTTTGAATAAGTAGTTCATTTTATATAAAGCTTATAAGAACTTGCATTGAAAATATTTAAATAGTCCCAAGAGAAAAAAAAATATAAATTTTTGTGACTATCAGAAAATCACTTAATTTTTCAACATCAGGCTTTCACTCAATTGTGCATTTTTTAAATAATTTCCAAGTCCAAAGAGGAAAAATATAATTTTACATCACTATATATCATATAGTTAACTTATTTATAACAAACATACTTTCATCAATAGTGCATTTTATATAAATCCTGTAACAGCTAGTTTAGTACATATTTTTAGAGTCCAAAGAAGAAATTCTTCAATTTTGTATGATTAAAAATCAAATAGTTATCTCATTTATCACAAAAAAACTTTGACTCTAATGCATTTTTTATAAATCCTGTAAGAGCTGACAATGAAAATACTACCATTGTCCAAAGAATAAAAATTATAATTTTCATGTTTATAAATCTCATAATTAGCTCATCTATCACAATTAGACTGTCACTCCAGAATGCCTTTTATATAAATCATGTAATAGCCTGCAATGAAAATACTTTCAGAGTCCAAAGAGGAGTTTCAAGTCCTGTAAAGATTTGAAAGAAAACCTACAAGTTAAATAGCAATATCTATGGTGAATAATAATTTTGTCTATAAAATTTTAATTTTCCATCATTTGTCACATATATTTTTTCATACAATAACAAATTTTGTACAAATCCTGTAAGAACTAGCAATGTGAAAATTTTCAAAGCTTGAAGCATAAATATAATTATTGTTGTGTCTACATTTCTGAGAAATTCTATTCAGTCATCCTCTTATCATGATTTCAAAAGAAAAAAACACAAAATAAAATATTCTTAGGTTTAAAAGTAGGGAGAATGAAATTCACCTATCTGTTTAATGACAGTTCCAATCCTACTGATTTAACCCTTTGATTATTCAATCTATTGTTATCCAGAATTTGATTAGACAGTCCATTTGTTCTTTCCCGTTCATGAGTGTTTCCTTATTTATATGCATTTTTAAAGCTTAGAAAAATAATAATTTACATACAAGTGACATGTTGATGAAATCTACTTGGTTCAAAAATCTCAAAGTACGGTACAATGCAATGTTAGTGCTTCCTTGTCAGATTGTAAACACCATCATTTGGCACCAGTTCTACTCAATTAGACACATTTTAAAGTCCAGTAAATGTATTATCAGCATAAACAGAACAGCACAGTATTGCCCCCTTCAATCACACTTCTGAATCATATAATTTAAAAGAACATTTCTCATTATTTTTTAAATGTAATAATTAAAAATATCCTTTTTTTAAAAAATAAATAAAATAAAATAACTTTATTTAAAAATAAAATAAACATATATTAAAAAAATCATGGGCAAGTCAATAATGCTGTTCAGGTAAGTGTCTAGATGTTTAACTTATAAATATTTTCTAAAAAGCCTAAAATTAACATTTACAAGACACATTTTTTTTTTTTTATTATTAATTTTTAAAAATTCAGAGTTGGAAACTCACCACTGTTATTGACAATTCCAAAGTAAAACATTTTAAGGCAATGAGCTTCTTCCAGATAAGATTGCCCATAATTCCCAAGTTAGATTTTAACATGCTATATATTGATTATGAAAACAATCTTTATTAGTATATAACCTATTCAAAATTTAATCATGTGATAGACATGAATGGCATTATAAAAAGAAAAATTAACACCTTGGAAAGAAATTTTGACATCATGGAATGTAACGGTGAACTAATGGAAAGAATGGGTGACATCATGGAAATAAGGATGATATCATGAAATTAAAAGATGGCATATGAAAAAAATTAGTGACATCATAGAAACAAAAGGTAATATTATTGAATGAAAGGGTGACATCATGAAAAATGGTGACACTGTGCAAAGAATGGGTGACATAGTAGAAATAGTTGTGACATATAAATAAAATATGACATCATATAAAGAAAGGGTGGTATCATGGAAATAAAGGTGGCATCATAAAAAGAAGGGGTGACATTATGGGAAGAAAATGTGACATCATGTAAATAATTGGTGACATCATTGAAAGAATGGGTGATATGGAAAGAAGGGTGACATCATGAAATAAAAAGGTAACAACATGGAAAGAAAGTGTGACCACATGGAAATAAAGGTAACATGGTGGAAAGAAAGGGGTCATAATATTGAAGGAATTAATGTTGATATCATGGAAAGACAGTGATATTATGGAAACAAAGGGTGATTTGGAAAGAAAGAGTAACATCATAGAAAGAAAGGGTGACATTATTTAAAGAAAAGATGGTAATTTGGAAGGGAAATGTGAAATTGTAAAAAGAAAAAGTGACATCTTTCAGCATAAAAAATAGTACCAAATGTTACTTAAATCCATTTATCTAAGAAATGATATTTTCATCACATTATTTTTGAAGAGAGTATGGTCATTATTTGGCAACAACTGAAAGTCTTTGTTTATTGTTCAATCTATTAATGCTTGTTTGGCATAATACAACATATATAAATGAGATACACAAGTGACTTTACTTGAGACTATTACTTCTAAATCACTCATTTGTTCTTCATGCATTGTAAAAGTATGAGAACAAAAAAAAAGGGGCTAAAATAAAGAGAAAAACAAAGTTGACCATCTGGTTTATGTCTGGAGAACATTTTCTTATTACATTTAATTGTGAAAATGTTGAGTCAAGGAAACAGTTTATAATAATGAAAAATAATTATTACATTTATATTTAGTTAATTTAACAACTTTTTTTTTGTGGTGAAAATAACACATGTTTAATATATTCTCCTATTATTAAATAGCAAATTTTGTAAAAATATAATACAGAGGTTCAATGAACATAGCATCACCATAAAGTTATGTCACACTCAAATAATTGAACTGTTCCTATTTTTATCCTAGTTGCCATATGTAAAACTAAAATTACATCAGTTTACATTTGTAAATAATTTCACGATTTTCTCTATCATTTTGATCATATTCCTAGAATCATGTATAGAGTAAATACTTTTGGTGAAGAGATGGGGTCCATTTTTGATCACTAAAATTCTTAAATATGGAATCCTTATACCGAAAATCCCCACCAGTTGTATCCTTCATCCTGGCCAAAAAGATTTGGAGGGGGCTTCTTTGTACCTTTGTGGGAATAGTTACTAAAAGTACAGAACAGTCAAGTATTTGAGAGAGTTAAGGAAATTCTAGCGGGAAAAATATATGTTTTATTAACAAAATCTAAAAGTATTAATTGATGTTTATTAACCAAAATAATTTAGGATTTCATTATCATTGGGTGTGTTCTCTGAGGTGGAGGTTCATCATCATCATTTGCATCTGTTCTCTGAGGTGGAGGCTTGCATTCATTGATCACTAAATATTTCTATTTTGAGCTCTTCTTTAATAGAGAGCCTGATGTTAGCCCAGTCCTTAAGGTCATCCAACCATGGTCTTAAATCTGTTTTTTCCCATTTCTGTCCATCCCTCGTGTGTTGTTACTAGTCTAATTCCTGCAGTTCCTCTCAACACATGTCCAGCATATTTCCATTTCATCTTCCTTACTTCATCCAAAAGACTATAACCATCTCTCCATATTTTTCACACTTCCTCATTTCTGATCAAATCTGTCCATTGTATTTTCAACATTCTTCTTGCACACCAGATATCAATAGTATTGATCTTCTTTTCCAAGTCTTTGGTTGAAGTCCAAGTCTCGCATCCATAAAAGAAAACTGACCAAACATAACATTTTTAACATCTTCAATTTTAAGTGTTTATAATGTCTCTTCTTAGAAATCCTTTTTGTTTCCAAAATGCAAATTTTGCCATTCTTACCATTGTTCAGATTTCTTTTGTGGTTCTTTTATCTTCAATTATAAAGAGGCCTAAATATAAAAATTCTTTTCCCTGTTCTACTATTTTCCCTTTCATTTCGATCTTGTATTTAATATTTCCTTTGTTATCCATCACCAGTGTTTTTTGTCATTCCTATATTAATTTTCATTCTGGATTGTACTTCAATTATATTAAGCTTTAGCAAGAATCTATCCAATTCTGCCTTTCTTGTCATGAGAATGAAATGTCATGAGCATAACTTAATCTATTAAAGCTCATTTCTCCTATTTGTATCACATCAATGTTATTTGTATCTTCATCGATGATTTATTCACTATGTATGTTGAAAATAAGAGAAATAACAAGCATCATTGTATTATGCCAATGTTTACTTCAAACCAATCAGTGAAATTATTATTTATCCTAATACTACTGTTTGTCCTTTGTACAGGTTGCTTTTATTAAGATCTTCCCATCAATTCCTATCTTATTCAGTATATTTATCAGATCCTTATGATCAATCGTGTCAAAAACTTTCTCAAAATCCACACATCCTAGTACAGTGTCCGATGATCCTTTAACCTCTTTTATGCTATGGTGTTCAATTCCATTATTCAATCTCTAGTTCCTTTGTTGGCTCTGAAACCATATTGATCATCTGCCAGATTTTCTTCGATTTACACGTTATTCTTCTTTAATAAAACAACTCCTAATAATATCTTATCTGCATGTGTTATGATAGTATTGTTCTAAAGAATATTTGCTAAACTGGGAATTGAGATTTTTTTAAAAAAAAAATCACGGATATATTCCATCACTAAATTATTAAAAGCAGTTTTATAATCTAACCAATTGTTAAGATTAAAGATCTGATTAATTAGGTTTCTATTAGTAAAAATAAAAGTTAGGGTCTAAAACTAATTCAGGATGTAACAAATAATGGTTTAGTTTTACCATATAGTAGGGTATACATGAAGGGCTTTCATTTCAAAAGCTACCAACAAAAACAAATGATCAGTAATTATAGTAGGTTTAAATTATATGAAAATTTACCAAATATTTTGCCAGCCACAAAAACTAAGTCCAATATGTGCTAATCTTGTCAGCAGGTGATCCATTGCCAAAAAGGAAGCCATGTCTATGGAAATTTATAATTTCCTATAGTGTTCTTTAGGTCAAATATTTGCAAAGTCATTAGTGTTAAAAACACCTGCAATCAAGAATTGTCAGAGCCAATTGGAATTTGTTTCATACCTTTCTGAAATAAACATCTTATAGGGACCAGTGCATTTGGTCCATACAAATACTAAATAAGCTCCATTAAATTTACTTTTAAAATTAAATAGTTCGTAGAATGCACTTTGCTGTTTGAACTAAAGCTTGTGTAACATTAAAGTAGTTTTAAAAATCATCTAGATGGTTATTAAAGTTTTTCTTTAGTTTTGCCTCCTACATAAAACAGATGTTATATCATTGGATATAAAAAAAATCCAATTTTTTTTTTAATAGATAATTGTTCAAGCCCTGAGCATTTAGCGGACAAAATTTCAATTGATGTTGAATGTCAGGCTTAATGGATTAATACAGCTGTGAGGTTGCCTGATAAAGAAATCACTATTATAATGAGGTTAATAAAGGTTTTAAACTATAAAATTTATTCTGTCTATAACAAGATATAGATTTGGCAGTAAACATTTAAAATTTATTAAACAATTTAAAATTTTGTATATCATAAATTTGTTTACAACTAAAAGAAAAAAATTATCTCTGTATGAAACAAGATGGTAAAAACTAACTTTTGTCATTAAAATATTGAGTTACATTGCTGTATAATTAGGGGAAGTGGGGGGAATACCGTGCCCCTAAGCAAGATTCGTTCTTGTGGCTAAATAGTTAAAGTTAAGATAAATGTCTATACATGAAAATGATCCTTAGTTATCCTACTTTTAAATGCATATACACATTTTGTGCAAAACAATA
>PXIH01S0006504.1:23685-36318 GCA_003024985.2 Euperipatoides rowelli | reverse complement strand
GATGACGTCACTTTTCCCATTGTTGTCGCAATGCATTCTGGGTGCTCGAATCTGATTGGTTTGGACAGAATCCGCCTTTATTCACTACTAAGGACCAGGTTGCTGGTCTTTTACTTTGATTAAACCTGCTGGCTTCTATCTATGTAAATAACAGTATCTCTTACTACAAACTCATTATTTCCACTTACATTACTTACAATGTTCCTAGTTGGTCTTTGACTGTAGGATTAGCCATTGTTGCTTTCGGGATACGTTATGATGGTGGCAAATCAGTGTTGAAATGTCAAAGTTTTCATTTCCTTAATTTCTGTGCCTTTAATTTTTATCTCTACGGGATTATGCATGTTTGAAGTAACGTCAAGTGATTGGAACTTGTGTTTTTCCTTTTCTTAAATGTCCCATTTCAATTTCAGTGTATGGTATTTAATTTTAACACTCTGTGAAAAAGGCCACATCCATCCATGAGGGTTAGGGCTTTTATCAAATTTAACCTATTAGTTAGGCACTTGTATTGTTACATTGTAACATTTATTTGTTAATAAAACCAAATAATAATATGAAAATTGATTCACTCCTAATCAATGCCTTGAATCAATGTCTGTCCAGTCTTCAGAAATAGACATTTTTTGGTTGTATTTTCATGGCAGCAATCTTACTTGGTGTACTAAAAAATTGTGTTTTTAATATATGAGTGCTTAATTGACCTTTAAAATCTTAATAATTCATAGTTAAACTAAAGATGGATTTTTAAATAGCAATTAGTTGTATAATTTTTATCTTGTTTAATAAATAAGCTTATATATGTACTTTATTGTATTATACAAGTCATGACTAAATAGATTTATATTATTGGTTCATTTTACAAATTATTGCATGTCTGTGTAGTTTTTGTGTTAATCAGTAATTGATAATCACTATATAAAAAATAATTGATATAATCGATAATAGATGGTGTTATATGATTTTTGTGAGGTTAAGAAGAAGGGGGTTTGGGATCGGGGGAGGGGCTGGTGGTAGGGTTGGAGGATAGATTAAGTGGGGGGTCGGAAGTTGAGGCGGTTAGTGACGTTAGTGTAGATGAAACGGGAAGCATAGAAGTGGAGGATTTTGAGATGAGTAGATATGAGAAAGCATGTTGGTTAATGAGGTGGAAATTAGGGAGGTGTGGGATAGGAGCAGAGGAGGAGGTGGAGGAGGAAAAGGTTTTAGTAAAGGATGGAGAGGTTAGGCCAGTAGAGGGAGGTGAAGGGGGGTTAGGGGAGGTGTGTGAGATTAGGGGTAGTTTAAAAGGGGATGTAGAGTTGGGAAGTAAGGAGGAAGGAAGCCGGTTGAGGGGAGAAGCAGAATTTGAGGGGTGAGGTATTAAGTCATGAAGGGATAGGGATAACAGATTTAGCATAGTACTTAGAGGGGCTGAGGTGAATGATTTCTTGGAGGTATAACTATAAAGATTGGAAGGGTGGGGAGAAGAAGGGAGATTAGGGAGAGAAGGGTGAAGGAGGGATGGGGATATTAAAAGGGAAGTTTAGTGATTTTTGGGGAGGGCTGGAGAGGATGTTGTTAGAGGAGAAGGATTTAAGTTATGACCTTTTGGGGATTAGTATCAAGGAAGAAGCGGAGAGGTGTTTTAAGGTAAGGAAGAGAGAAGGGGAGAAGGGTTAAGGAGATTGAGAGGTTAATAAAATTGAGGAAGGAGGCAAACAAGAGGAATAAATTGAGTTTAAAGGGGGTGTAGAGGCGGAGATAAAGGAGAAATGGGATGAATATGTGAATTTTAGGAATTTTGTTAAAATAAAGGTGGTGGATTTTAGGAGGAAATTGGACAGGAATTTGATGAGAAATAAAAGAGGGGGGAAGATAGGGTAGGGGTGATAAGGGGGAGAGGAGGAAATGTGGTTTGGAGGGTGGTGTATTTAAGGAATTATTAAATAAATATATGGAGTGTGCAAGGAGGGGGGTCTTTAGGGTAAGTAGGAATGAGTGTTTAAAGGGAGGGAGTGGTTGTGGAGGGTGAGGGAGAGAATATGAGCATTAGGGGTGGGGAGCTTGATAGGATATTAAGGGGAACGAAGGAAGGTAAAGCTAGGGGCATAGATGGAATTGCTATAGAAATGATTCAAGGTTTTAGGAAGGGGAGTAAAGAGTATTTGAGGAAGGTTCTAGAGAAAATTTTGAATGGAGGGAATATACCGGGGAGTTGGAAAGAAAATAGGGTTAGGATGATTTTTAAGGGGAAGAGAAAAGATATAGGTTCTTTGGATAATTATAGACCAGTGGCGGTGACTAGTGTGATGTATAAGGTAATGATGAATATTTTAAAGGACTGGATTGTGGAGTGGATGGAGAATAATATCCTTGGGGAATTGCAGCATGGGTTTAGAAGAGACAGGAATATAGGGGATTGTTTGTTTGTGGTTTCTCAATTGATGGAGAGGAGTTTTATGGAAACAGTGAGCTTTTTGGGGGTTTTTGGATATTAAAAAAGCTTACGATAGTGTGAATGGAGATTTTGGGATGGATTGTAGGTGGATAAGTTTTTTGAAACGGGTGTATGAGGATAATAATTTTATTTTACAGTGGGAGGAGTCGGAGAAAATGTATTGTAGTAAGGGATTAAGGCAGGGGTGTCCGTTGTCAGCAGTGCTATTTTTGTTATATATGGATAGATTTTACCGGGGATTAATGGAATCAGGGTTAGGGGTAAGCTTGAGGGATGAAAAAGGTAAATTGGCGGTTTACTATTTGCAGATATTGTGTTGTATGCTGAAAAAGGAGAGGATATACAAGGTTTATTAAATATCTGTGTGAGAGTGGGGGAAGGGTTGGATTTTAGTGGGGAGAAATAAAAAATTATGAGGGTAAATAAATTGGAGAGAGTATGGAGGCTGAATTATATTAAGTTGGAGGAGGTGGAGGGTTATAAATGATTATTTGGGAGTTACTTTTAATAATAATAGGGAGTATTTGGGGGATTGGGAGAAGAAAGTGATGGGTAAAATTGGGAAGAATAAGGGGATAATTAGGAGAGTGGCGTGCATGAGTTTTAGTAAATATGAGGTGGTTAGGACGTTGTGGAAGTCAGTAGCAGTACCGGGTTGATGTATGGGAGTGATGTTCTAGCTCTGGGGGTAATGTGTGGAAGAGAATGAGTTGTGCGCAGAATGAGCTGAGGAGATTGGCGTTGGGGGGGGGGGACATAGTTATACGGCTATAGAGGCAATTCAGGGGGATATGGGTGTAGTTTTTTTAAGTAGGGAAGCGAAGGGTAAGTAGAAAAGATTTGCTAGGTTACAATTTATGAATAAAGGTAGGGTGTGTAAATGGATGTTTAGGGATGGTATATTGAGAGGCAAAAAATCTAAATGGATGAAAAGGGTATTGGCCTTGGCGAAAAGGGTGGATGAGGATAGATTTAGTACATACTTGGGGTTATGGGAGGGTGAATTGGGTGAGAATGGAGAATGAGTGTTATGAAAGGTAGTGAGAATCTGGAGGAGAAAATTAAAGATAAAGAGAGTGATGTATGGAGGGAGAGTGTTTTAGGGAAGAAAACTCTGGAGTTGTGTATAAATATAAAAAGGTATTGGGGAGGGTTTTTATATGGAAATGATAGGGGGAGTGAGTTGTTATGTCAGGCTAGGGCGGGTTGTTTGAAAACAAGAATGAGGCAAAAATATTGGAAGAAAGAGGATGATTTGTTATGCGGGATTTGTGGGAAGGGGGAGGAGAGTGTTGAGCATATACTTCTAATTTGTGGGGGTTTGGAGGATGTTAGGATTAATATTAAAAGGGAGGGAGGTGAGGATGGGGGAGTTAGGGAAATGTTGGAGATATGGTTGGGTTTTAAGGGTGGGTGGTTGGGGTGGGTTAAGGGGTTATTGGTGAAGTGGGAAAGGAAGGTGGGTTAGTTTTATAATGGCTAACATTTTTTTAAGTGACTCCGGATACAAGGAGCAGCCAGTCTATTCGTCATTTGGGAAAATATGATAGTGTAAATAGGGAATTGTTACGTTTTTTTTTTTGAGGAGTTGGATATAGATATAAAATGGATTAATTTATTAAAGATATTAGGATATGAGGATAATGAATTTATATTACAATGGGAAGAAGTGTGTTCAGAAAAAAATGTAGGGTAGGCAGTCGTGTCCTTTATCGGCATTGTTATTTATAATTTAAATGGATAGGAGATTAATGAAGATGGGAAAGGGAAAGGAGAAAAGAGGAGATTACCAGCATTATTATTCACAGATGATCTAATGTTATTTGCTGAAAATAAAGATATGCAATTGAAGATGAGGGTGCAATAGTAGCGTAAGTGCAAAAACTTAGTTTCACGAAAAATTGGTTTAAACATTTATGTTTTCTCCAATTCAAATATTATTCCAGTTAGGAATCTTGAATTATTTAAATTAATTATAATTGATTACACAGTGTCTACAGTCACATGCAATATGAATGGTAAAAGTAAAAATTTAGAGGTCATACAGCCAAAAAACCTAGTACTCTTACGCTACTATTGCATACCATCATGCCTTATAAGAAATAAGCTCTAAACAATATTATGACATCAACATTTTTATTTTAAATGTGCTAGATGTACATATTAGGTTTGCACGTTAATCATAGTTCTTAGTGTCCAACTCGCACTCAGTTTCAGTGTCTGTTGCAAGCTAACATCCTTCAAGAAACTGTTGGTAGAAAGGCTGTTTTTGATCACTAACATAAGAAAGTAAACTCAGTACGTCCTTCGCTCGTCAAATGGGATAGTTTCAGCTGCCAAAAAGAAACTTTCTACCAACAGTTTCATTGAAGGATGTTAGCTTGCAACAGACACCGAAACTGAGTGCGAGTCGGACAATGAGAAATATGATTGAAATGCAAACCTGATATATAAATCTAGCACATTTAAAATAAAAATGTTGATCTCAGAATATTAAATCGGTGTTAGCTTGTCCCATTTTACCGTGTTTTTAACATCTGCGCATCTCTTTCAGTCATATAGGACAAATGGCCGGAAATAGCTCAAAATTATCAAAATCGATCAAAAAAGGACTATTTCACCCCTTCATCATCATAGGGTTNGGGCATAGTGGGTTTAATATGTAGTAGGAGTTAGGGTTCAGGGTAAGGGTAAGATTAGGCATGAAAATTTAAAAAAAAAAGGCTGCTATTAATACGGTAAATGGGACAAGCTAACACCAATTTACTTCAGCTTCTAGGCACTCGCTAGCTCGTTCCTATTTGCATCAAGCTTCACTGCTCTCAGTTGTTTGAAATTTTCCCTGAAATTCTCGACGTAATCTTGAACTCTACCCTTCACCATAGAAAATGGATGATTTTAATTTGTTTTTATAACATTCACATACTCTTCTCTAGTTTCTATACATTCTAAGGTCTTTAGTTTCTGACCACTAATGTCAAAGTTCCTATCACATTGGCAGCACTATGATTGGCAGTAACTGTGCCCTCTAACTGGAAATTTAGTGGGTTATTGGTATATATCATTTGTGTAGAAAGGGTGCTCAAAAATATTAAAAAGTCTTGTGTATCAAAGTGAGTCAGCAAAATATTAAGAAAATTATGCTGAGACATCTACTGAACCACTGGAGAAAGATAAAAATAAAATTATTTCACTATTGCATGCTGGAAACTTCAGAGAACATCTTGCCATAAAGTCACACTACTATTGCACCCTCCTCTTCAATTGTTATTAAATAAATGTTTGTAGAATGGGTGGGGGAGTTAAATTTGGAATTTAGTAAGGAAAAATCAAAGATTATGAGAATAAATAGTAAATGAGAGGAGATTTGGTGTCTAAATGATATGGAATTGGAGGAGGTTATGAGTTATGATTTGAGAGTTACATTTAATGGTAAATAATTAGAAAGGGCGCCTGCATGAATTATAATAAATATGCGGTACCGTAGTTAGAAGACTGTGGATGTCTGTAGCGTTTCCGGGGATTATGTATGGGAGCTAAGTATTGAGGGTAATTTAAGAAAAGAGATGGAGAATGCACAAAATGACAGAGGAGATTAGCTTTAGTATGGCATTGTTTTACAGCATTAGGTATTTAAGGGGAAATGGGGTGGACTCAATTTGAAAACAGAGAAGGTAAAGCTAAATTAAAAAGATTTGGGAGGATGCAGTTGATGGGTGATCAGGTATGTAAATTATGTGTTTTTAGAGTCACTATGATGAGACCAAAAATAACCTATGTTGTTAAAGAGGATTATACTTTTAGTTAAAAAGTGCATTGGGGGGGGGGGGGGAGGAAGTGGCACCATGCTAGTAAACCTTAGATTTACCACAATGCACTGCAAAGCTGCCTTGCACACTTATTGGTCTAGAATCAGAATTCTTTAAAATAATTTCAAAATGGCTTACTTTTTGTGGGTTAGATGGTAACACTCTTCTCAACCTTAAAGAAGGGTTAAAAACTAGGGGGGCACAGTTATATGGCACAGCTTGAATTTCTTTGAGTGATCAAAAAGTTTAAATTTGGTGACAATACACTTAACCTAACTTTAGCTGAGAAATAGGGGTGGCTTCCTTTATCGGCATTCTACGGTATATGTATTAGGGGAAGTGATGAAAAAAAACATTTTTCTTTTTTCCTACCAACAATTATTTCCTTTTGTTAGGAGGTGGGTTTGAATTAGGGGTGCACAATAGCATTTTGGATGGCAATGGCCAATACCAAATAGTTAACAAATTATTCAGCAGGAGCCGAATAGTTCTAATATAGTATTTCATTATAATTAAATAATTTTTAATTTATTTTATTAAAAAAAAAAATAAGAAAAACATTTTTCAATCAATTTCTATTAAAATTCTGTATGCATTTATTCAAAATAAAATAGATTATTTTTCAGGAACTTAGAATTATCACAGACATTTTAAATTATTAATGTGGAAAATTTGGAAGAACAAAAAAATGTTTTTACTCAACTTCTAAATTGTTCAATATACCATATCAAAGGGTGGCTTTGATGGGTTTTTTTTTTTTTTTTTGTAAAATCCTAGTAAGTTTATCAAAATTCTTAGAAATAAAATTGAAAAAAAAAATGTCACATGTTGAAATTTAATATTATGCTGGATTCACAATTAAGTGGTTGATGTCTTTTTTGAATGAATAACAGAAGACAGATTGTTAGATTACCCAATAATTTGGATAATATTCTATTCTCTTGCAGCAATGGTATACCTCAAGGGTCTGTGTTGGGGGAACTTATTTTTATTGTCAAAACTAATAATAATCTTAATTTATGTTATAATATATTGATGATCTTACTATTGTTGTTAATGGATCTAGGAATTCTATAAATGATAGCCTAATGTTCAAAATGCTGTTTTTCAATTGAAACAGGTCATTAAAAGTCATGTATCCTAATACATCATTTTTCTAAACTTCCTATTGTATTGAATATAGGGAGGGATGAAGATGTCATTAAAACCAGGGGTGTCACTAGGAAATTGTAATAGGGGGGGGGGGCTCACCTAGCTAAGGGGTCTGGGGTGTCCCCCTGGTGGGTTCATGGCATGGTCCCATTGTGAGGGGGATCCTTCCTCCCCCCTCTTCCCGAGCTAGAAATTTTTAAAAAATTGGATGTGATAAATTGTCGCTAAATGGCATATTTCATAAAGAATTTACAAAAAAAAAAAATTCCATTATCAAATAGAAATGATGGATGGGAGTATATTGATTATTCTAATAATATATGGTACACTATTGTATTTATGTTATATTAAGATATTTCTTTTTTTATTTCAGATATAAAACAACATATCAATACCTTATTAAAAGTACAATGATCAAAGACCAATTATAACTGCATGATGGACTTTTTGATTTGTCGTAAGATTTTTATTCATTAAATCTGTGGAATGGGATACAGTTAGCTGTGGATAATTAAAACTTATTCGTCATATTGCTGCAAGAAACAGTTCTGATTATTTGGAGGTCACCTAAAATTCATTGGTTTCCTAAAGTTCATTGCTCTGTTGCATCTTATTGTCATAATATTCAAAGTGGATTACCATATCGTATGTTTCTAATTCAAAAGAAGAATTATATTGTGAATGCATTAATCTATTGTCATTCTATTAGTGAAAATGAATATCGTACATATTAAATCTTTAAAACAGTTTTTGATTCAGCAGAAGAATTATACTGTCAACTTGAATATTTGCTATAAGTGGGTGTAGATCAATATATCTAATAGACGTTACCTCCTTTAAATGAATTTTGATTCATCAAACAATTCTAGTGTGAACTGATTCTTCTGTTTGCAATTCTATCAGTGGAAAGTGGATCAGTATAACATACTTATTATTGTAATTCTTTAAACATGTTTGGATTCATTAGACAAATTTTACTGTGAATTCATATATTTGTAATTCTATAAGTGGGCGTAGATGATTATATATAGTACATGGTACTTACTTGAAAGGATCCTAATTGATCAAAGAATTCTAGTGCGAACTGATTCTTCTGTTTGTAATTCTATTGGTGTTAGTGGGCTTCAAATAATGACACATTTTATACCCCTTTTCACAATAATAGATTTAAATATTGAGAAATAAAATATTGACTCAAAATAATGTAAATCGACACACTAAAATATGAGAAAGGGTATCTCATATTTAATATCCTTAACTTGAGCACGTAATATTTTTATACAATCTCTAGAGATCATAATGAGTATGAGTACCATTTAATGTCTAGGGTACCTAGAATAACTATTTGACTCTAGGGTACTTAGATTAACCATTTGACTTCTAGAGTGATGTAGTAACCATTTAACCTCTAGGGTTGTGGAATAACCATTTGATCTCTAGGGTGTATAGATTAATAATTTGACCTCTAGGTTACCTAAAGTAACTATTTACGTAGCCTAAAATATTAAGCTGAAATCCATTTTTAATGTAGAATTCTATTTTGAAAATATTCAAGACGTTTTTTTCGTATTTCAATACACAATTTAAATATAAATAAGCTAATTAATAAAAGCACAATTAATTGGACTATTGCTGCTTATAATTTATTGTTTTTGGTCAACCCAAATAAAATTTAATAAATCTTAAGGCCTTTTCAGATTACTAAATAATTTGTTCAAACCAAATAAAAATTTATGTAATTCTATTTTTTTTTTACTACTTGTGGAAAAGATCCCCACTATTTCGTCTAAAATCACTTTAAAATTAGTAAATTCATTAAATATCAAGTGTATCAGAAACATTTTCACTCATAAAAAAATTATTTATTCATTTAAATTTTATTGAACTGGTAATATATATGGGAAAGTTTAATTTTCAGTCAACTGCTTTTCATGAAAACGAAGACAATTATTTTATAATTATGTGTCTGAATATCAACAAAATACCACAATTAATTTAATGGGGGGGGGGGGAAATGGTAAACATGATCATATTCAAATAAATGAACGTATATCATCAAAAGAAATGTATTGATGAAAAACATGAGCTATAATTAAACCACTTAACAAAATAAAGAATATAACTCTAAAGTAAAAACTTATTTTTATTGATCAAGAAGAAAACCTTTATGATAACCAAGTAATCAAAAGAACTAAACCAATATATTAAAATGGAATATACTAAAAAAGAACAAAGCAACATAAAACAAGAATTTGAACATGATAAAATGGAATATCATAAAGAAGAAACAATTCCATATTCTGGACTAGAAAATAAGCAACCCGACAACTCATTTAACAACATGAAGCAAGAAATAGAACAAGTTAAAATGGAATACGCTATAGATGAGATAACTGATTTTAACAATCTAGTGAGTAAGAAATATGAGAACGATTATTTAATTTGTCGGACAAATCAGCCCATAGTAACCGTAAAAATTGAAGACGATACCATAGAGGACGAAATATGTTTTAGTGAATTTGAAAATGAGAAATATATGGCAAATGATTTAGAGAAGCAAGCGAAACATGGAGTAGAAGAATTAACACTCGGCTCTGAATGTGACAATTATAATTTCGGAGAAAAACATTTCGAGAGTGAAAATATAAAACAGCAACAATTTAACTGCTCCAAATGTGAATATAAAACTGATTCGTTGAATGAATTGACAAGTCACCTCGGAAACCATTTTGACAAAAAGAGATTCCAATGTACAGAATGTAAGTATAAAACCATGAATGAAAAGTATTTAGAAAGACACATAGCTTTTTATTGCGGCGTGTACAAATTTCAATGCGCTGATTGTGAATTTAAAACTAATTGTAATAGTAAGTATGAAGCGCACATATCAAATCATTTAGGCATTTACAAATTCCAATGTACCGAATGTGCGTATAAAACCAATAATAATCATAATTTTAAAACGCACCTGGCCAATCATTCAGGAGAATACAAATTCCATTGTTTGGAATGTCCGTATAAAACCAACGATAATCATAATTTAAAAACACATGTAGCCAATCATTTAGGTGATTACAAATTTCACTGTAGCGAATGCACGCACAAAACCAATAATAGTCATAACTTCAAAGCGCACGTAGCCAACCATTTAGGTCAATACAAATTTAATTGTACGCAATGTGAATTTAAAACCAATATAAATCATAACTTTAGAATGCACGTAGCGAATCACTTAGGTGAGTTCAAATTCCATTGTTCGGAATGTGACTATAAGACTAATTATAAGAGAGATTTAGAAACGCATGTAGCCAACCATTTCGGAGAATACAAATTCCAATGCTCCGAATGTGAATATAAAACTACTAATAATTACAATTTGAAATTACATGCAGCCAATCATTCCGGGGAATACAAATTCCACTGCGAGCAATGTGAATATAAAACAAATCATAAATCGGATTTAAAGAGACACGTAATTAATCATACTGGAATATTTCGTTTCCACTGTACTGAATGTGATTATAAAACAAATTATAAATCCGTTTTAAGCACGCACCTTCGTGATCATTACGGCGATTATAGATTCTGCTGCACCGAATGCGAATATAAAACCAATAATAATATTTATTTTAAAAAACATGTTGGAAATCATTTAGGCGAATACAAATTTCATTGTAGTTTATGCGAATATAAAAACAATGATAACAGGGAATTTAAGAGGCATGAATCGATTCATTCTGGACAATACAAATTCAACTGTCAGGAATGTGACTATAAGACTAATTATAAAAAAGAATTAACGCTACACGTAGCCAATCATTCGGGTGAGTATAAGTACCGCTGTAAGCAATGTGAGTATAAAACTAATAATAATAATTATTTTAAAATACATGCCGCCAATCATTCAGGGGAATACAAATTTCTCTGTACGGAATGTGATTATAAGACCAACTTTAAGAAAGAGTTAAAAAGACACGCGAATAATCATTCTGGGACATACAAATTCTATTGCACTGAGTGCAAATATAAAACCAACCATAAAATACCGTTTAAATTACACGTAGCTAATCACACCGGTATTTTCAAATTCCACTGCAATGAATGCCAATTTAAAACCAATCATAATACTACGTTTAAAATACACGTCGCAAATCATTCTGGAGAATTTGAATTTCACTGTGCAGACTGTGCATATAAAACAAATACAAAAAGTAAATTTAAAATACATTTAGCAAATCACTCTAAAAAATTACTTAATTCAACGGTAGACCATGTGAATGTAGTACCACTTATAAACCAGGATCAAGAAGACGTCAAACCAAACATTCTAGAGACTTCAAATATCTATGCCATCAATCCTGAGAATTCAAATTCCAAGGTACCGAATGTGAAAATAAAACAGGAAGTTGATCTGGGGACTACAGGGTAACCATGAATAATTACTTGAAACCTGTAGCTATACATTCTGGAAATAAATCAATCTATAAAATAACCTGCAGCTAACTATATCTTGATATATTATAAAATGTGTAGCCTATTCATTGTATTTTTGTAGGCTACTTAGTTTTGTTAGTTTATTTATACCTGATCACATAATCTAATTTCATAGAAAAACAATAGGGTTGTGTAGGAATGAAACGAATATTCATTTTGGCCGAATACGGGATACTGAATATTTGGCCATTAACAAGGGCTGAATACTGAATATTCGGCCGAATATCTATCCTATTTATTTTATTAGTCAAAACAACCTATTGACAACCTTTAAAGATGTTCGATTTTACGCAATGACATAGGGAAGAGAAAAATCTTTTTTTTTTTTCATTTAGCTTTTAAAAAAACTAGTAAAACACATTAAATTAAATTGTTTTGTATTTATTTTAAATGAACAAAATTTGTCCGTAATATGCGGTCATAAATAAATAAATCTGCTAAGCCTTTTTTTTTTTTTAAATCCTGGTATTAATTAAATAGTCATAATAATAATAAAATTCACTATAATGGAAGTTTTATTTCCAAATTTACATAATTATATCAAAAGTTTGAATTAATATTTAAGAATTGATTTGTATTATTTTTTTAAATTAAAAAAATATTGTGTTTTGTTTATAACATTATTGTCAAGTTTAAGCAAATCATTTCTATGGAAACCGTTCAGTCATTGACCAATCAGATGCTGAGAGCTATCCATAAACATTTGTTTCTGAATTCAGAGAATGCCCCCCCCCCCCC
>PXIH01S0006502.1:13764-31162 GCA_003024985.2 Euperipatoides rowelli | reverse complement strand
AATTCTAAGTTTTAATCCAATAATAGTCTTACTAAAAATAAAAATGAAAAAACTCCAAATGAGCAAAACAACAACCAATAAATACATTAACGAAGAATTTAAGTCAAAAATAATATTAATATCTTTAGTTTGCATTAAATAACTATCATTGGTTATTAAACTTAGAATGCATCCATCGACCATTTTTTGATTACCATAAGACATTAGTAAAGTTGCTAGCATTCCGTTTAAATGAAAAAAATATTTTAACAAAAAAGGAACTATTCCAAGCACTCCAACTAAACAAGCTGTTAAAATTAATATAAAAACAAAATTATAATAATTTAAACTAAAATATTCACAAAGCAAATAAGAAACTAAAGCACCAACATAAATTTGACCTTCATTCCCTAAATTTAAATTATTACTCTTAGCACCTGTTGCAATACCAATAGAAACAAGTAAAAGTAAAATAAAATGCCAAGTAATCGATTTTACATAGTTAAAATCTAAAAAATCCAAAAAAATAACATAACTTAAGGCTAACATACAAATTAAAAAAATAAAAAAAATACGTTCTTGGTTATAAAATTTCGTATTCATATAGACAAAAATACCTCTAGTTGCTTTCTATCCACCTTATTCCTGTTGGAATAAAGCAAAATTCTGCCTGATTTCATAGCTATAATCTCATCTGCTAACACTAAAGCTTCATCCACGTTAGCAGTTAAAAGAAGAATGGGCTTTTCTTTTGAGAAATTTTTAATATATATTGTTATATCATTGCGTGATCTATAATCTAAGTTACTTAAAGGAGAAAAACAAACTAAAAAACTTTTTGTTATATACCTCTCTCTAAAAAATATAAGCTTCTTTAAGGTTCCTCCTGAGAGTGAATATGCTTTGGAATACAAAATATCACAAATATTACAAGGAAATTTAATACTCTCTTTCAAGTAACTTTTTAAGTTTTCTATTAATTTATCTTGAATAAGAAAGTTGTTCTTGTAGCTCATAACTCTAACTAAAAAATTATTTAAAATAGTATTATTCTCAGAAAATAAATTATTAAGCCCCAAAGGCAACAAACCAGCTTGTAGCTCTTGCATATTAATGTATTCATATTTTTTATTATTAACTTTAATACATCCCACAAAAGAAATTTCCCCCAAAAATAATTTTTCCCAAGTTTTAATTGCTACTTCTTCTGTTAAAATAACTAAAATGCCTTTTTTCTTAAGAGAAAAACTAAGATCATACTGCCAAAAATCTTCGAAAAACATATTAAAATTAATAACATCATTTTCCTCTTCTTTAGTAAGAGCATATGGTTTAAAAGAAATCTGCTTATCTATAAGTTCAAACTTATCAAGCACATTTTTTTTATCGTAACATCTAAAACACTTTTTATCTCTTAAAATAATAAATTCATCAGATAAATCTATGATATTCCCTAAATCACTGTGAGTAATGAAGATTGAAGTAATACCAGATTTCTTAAGCATAACTAAAAATTTCATGAACATTAAGGCTTCTTTTTGAGAAAAGTATGCTGTTGTCTCATCAAAAATGATTACTTTAGCATTCCTTTTAAGAACAGATAACACTAAAAGAAAATATACTTCCTTAAGGTTAAGATCCTTAACAAAAGACTCAAGGTTAATTTGAATATTATAAAATTGTCTTAACCACCTATAATAATTATAGGTATCAGCTCGGCTCATAGGTGTAAAAAGATGTAAGCCAAACCAATAAATATTAAGATATTCCCAAACTTTCAAATTAATATTTAAACTAGGGACTTGAGTTACTAAGTATATCCCATTGTTATGAGCCTTATCAACATCCCACTTGAATTGCTCAATACCATTTATTAAAATTTGACCACTATCAAAACTCAGAAGTCCTGAGAGAATCTTAGAAAGAGTAGTTTTACCCACACCATTTTGACCAATCACAGTAAAAATTTTTTTCTCCTCGATTTTTAAATTTAGATTATCTAAAATCAACCTATCGATATCGTCATAAGTTTTTACTATGTTTTTAAGTTCTAATACATTCATTCTAAATTGATTTTTATGCCCTTACTAGAGACTAGTTTTATTTTTTCCATAAGTAGAATCTTAAGCTCATCACTAGTGTTTTCTTGATAAAATTTATTAGCAAAATTGAAAGAAACTCCTTTAGCTCTTAATCCAACAAGATCATAAGAACCATACTTTAAACTACCATTTAATGCCTTCTTTAATGTCTTTTTTACATAAATTTCTTGATTAGTTATTCCTGAACCTATAATATTTTCCTTAGAAGTCAAATAATCCTCACAATCAAAAAGTACAGAATAAGCAGCATTTTCTCTAACAGCTGCTAAAACGCCTTCAATAGCCGAACCCACGATTGGCAAAATTATCTTAACAGCTGATCTTTTAATCAAAGAATTACTTAATGTTTTTGCTTGACTACTATCATACCAATTTCCCAATACTCTAAAAATTACCTCAGAATCTACAACTTCATTAACACCTTTTATAAAATATGGCTTTATATAGTTACTCATTACAGGATAATCTTGTCCTGCAAGCAAAGCAACCTTATAGTTTGTTAACTTTTGTTCTTTTAAAAAAAGACCAACATAATAACCCAAAATATAAGCTTCTTCTGCAACATTATAAGTTAGTGTATAAATTCGTGATTTATTATTTTTTACAAATGAATCAAATATAATAAACTTAGTGTTAGGATATTTTCTTGAAATATTGTTAATAACATGAGGCATTGAACTATTAGTTGTAAGCAAAAAGTCATAATTACTGCTAGACAGAACCTTATCCAACAAGATTGTCCACTCTCCTTGATTAAATTTTGCCTCAAGTACTTTTAATTTTACTTTGTGTTCACCTTTTAAAACTTCAGTTACCGAGTCATACATTTTTATATAAGAAGGAGAGTTCAAAATCACACCTGGTATAAACAACATTATATTTACTTTTTGTCCATCTTTACTTAAATTAATTCGTCTAAGGAAATTTACATAAACAAAAAGAAACAAACAAATTATTGTCAGAAAAATCAAACAAATTTTATAAATAAAATTCCTATTTAAAATGAACCACTCCTTTATCCAAAATTTACAAAATATTCATTACTTAACTTACAATTCACAAGCTTGACGGTTGGAGTAAGTATAAATCTTTCTCCTTTAAATTAGTGGGAAAATCACCGTAAGTTCTTTTTAAATATAATTTCAAAAGATGAATAATATTTAAAGTTTCACTCTCAAGCTTAACAGAACTGACCTTATAATCTTGATAAAAGTTACCAATAGAAGAATATACTATAATCTTATTATAAGAACTTCCTAAGCTTACAATTATGTCTTCTATAAAAAAAAGATTATTCATTAACTCCAAGCAGTTATTAAAAAGCAACCCTAAAGTTCCCTTTAAAAAATTCACCTCTTTAAGCATATCTACCCTATTACCAAGTTTATGATTAGAATCTTCCAAGGTCCACTTTAAATAGATATTATTATATATATTATTTTGACTTAAATATTGATACATAGAATCAAATTTCAATTTTGATTTTATGTAATTTGATATCAAATAACTACCTTTAAGTTTCACTGTTTTAATAAAATTTTCTTTTGTAAAAACTTTAGTATTTTCTACTATTCCTAAAGGCATACTAGCATTTACCTTATAAAGATACTCCTCGCCATTAAGAACAGCTAAGGCAATGGTAGGATCTATGAAATACTTACATTGTTGATCTTTTAAATACTGTATTTTACCTTTAAAGACTGTAGCTAAAAAACTATCAAGATAATTATTATTAACATAAAACCTAGACTGTATATTTGCGCAAAAAGAACTATCTTTTATGACAACAGTAAAGGAAGCTCCCTTAATCAAATCAATAACATCAGAATCCATACTACCTTTAAATAAATAAATTTTTGCATCTTGCAGATCTGTCAAAGCAGTATAAGCCAATAAAAATTTAGTATCTCCATGAAATACTAAATTTGCTGCAATACCATAATCTTTATATAAGCTTAGCTTAAGATTACTATTCTTATCAAGCTTAAAGAAATCATATGCAAATACCTCATCACCTGGCTCAGCCTTAATCAACTTAGTATCTCTGTAAACTTTTACATTACCTTTTAAACTTTCAATAACACCAACTTGAGCAAATAAATGCACGAGCAGTCTATAAAAAAATAAAAATAGAATAAAGTACTTAAAAATGTAAACACTCCTCCTCTTCCTTTACAGATTTCTAATAAATATAATATTTAATATTATTAATTCACTTTAATGTTTTTATATAATAATTATTATATAATATACTTAATAAGTAAGTAGACATAAATTTTATTAATGTTAAGTTAATACATAATAAAATAATATTAATGCAAATAAAGGATGTATTTTTATGAAAAAATTATCAATATTATTACTCTTAAGCTTATTCGTTATTTTGTCTTTTAGTTCATGTACAACTACTTCCAAATCAGATATAACTGCAAGTTTAGATGACATAATAAAAGATATTCAAAATGTTAAAAAACAAATAATAAAAGAGCGAGGACAGTTTTTTTATTCAAAAAAATTCCAAGAATCTGAAAGTTCAGAAAAAGCCATGGAAAAAACTGAAAATAAAAATAAAAAAATAGAATTAGCTTTAAAAGTACTTGATGAGTATAAATTAATTTTAAAAGATACAAAAGAAAAAAAAGAACAAATTGCCTACCTTAAAGAAAGCATAGAAAAATACTTAAAGGATGCTGAGGATAATGATGCTTATATTTGGATACCTGATGAGGTAGAAGTTGTAAATAATTTATATTTTGAATCAACTAGAAAATATAAAAATTATGAACTTGAAGTTGCGCTTAATATGTACAGCGAAACTCTTTACAAAGCACAACAAATGCCAAAAAATGCTAAGGAAAAAAGGGCTATAAGAGAAACAGACGAAAGAATGTACAAACAATTAGAAGCACTTGAATCAGCAGCAGTTTTACCTGTTTATGATGAAAATAACAAACTTATAAAGCCACCTTTATGGAATGGTAGAGACATAATTGAAACTAAAACCTTAAATTTTAATAAACTAAAGAAAAGTAATTATATTGTAGCTAGTACTAATCCAATCATGTTAGCTTACGAAGAAGATAATATTCTTGAAATAGCAACTCCAAGACAAGAGCAAGAAACTAAGTCAATAGATCTTATTGAAAAGTCAAGACAGCTCTGGCAACAAGGAGTTGAAGCTAGAAATGAGAGAAATTACAGACTAGCTAATGAACTGTTCTTAGAGTCAGCCAAATATTTAGTAGCATACAGAGGTAACGCTATTAGTGAGCTTTATGTCGTAAAAATCAAAGATACATTATGGGGAATTTCAAAAAAACTATATAAAAATCCTTATTTATGGCCAAAAATTTGGTTTTCAAACAGACAGCAAGTACAAAATCCTGATCTAATAGAAATAGATTGGCAACTTAGAATTCCAAATAAATAAAATTTCTAAGAGTTATTTTTTTAAAAAAAGAAAACAAGCTATAGCTTGTTTTCTTTTTTCTGTTAAACCTATAAAAGAAATAAAAGGAGGTTTAAATGAAGCAAATAAAAATATTGCTTTTACTTAATTTATTAATTTTAAACTGTTTTACAATAGATTTAAAACAGTTTAAAAAAGATACCCCATATGAAGTATATCTTCAAAAAGCACAACAAGCTGCTGATATAAGTGATTACAAGTCTGCTACTATAATATATAAAAAAATGATAGAAAACTACTTGAATAAACAAGAAGTAGTACTTATAGGAAAATATGAACTAGCCTTTATAGATTATATTAATAGAAGAAAAAAACAGGCAAAAGAAAAATTTGAAGAAATAATGAATATGAAAACTAATGAGCCAAAATGGGTAAAGGTATTAACTAAAAAATTATTAGAAAAGATAGAAAAAGAGGATCAAAATAAAAACTTTCAAACTGAACAGGATGTTTTAAAAAAATAAAGCCGAATTTTCATTACTGAAATATTATTCCATAAATAAGTATGCCCTTCTCTTTAGCATTATTTATAACACTCTCATATGAGATAGGACCTCTGGAAAACTCATGTGGGGGAGCATCTCCAATAATAATAACAAATCTATTGTCGGCTTTCCAATCAAACTGTGTAACAGCAGCATTAATTCCCTCAAAAACAGCCTCGGGCTGATCTCCACCGCCAGCAACATTCATATGTTTTAATATATTTTGTAAATATTCTATGGTATTAAAATCAAATGACTTAGTCAAAAAATCTTCAAGATAATCTTTGTAAAAAACTAATCCAATTCTGTAAGACTTATAGTTTTGAAGATAAGACTTTACTACTCCAAACAAATGTTCCCGTATTACAGCAATATGTTTTTGCATACTTTCTGTTGCATCAATTACAAAAACAAGATCAACAGCTAGATTTTCAACTTGACTTTTAGAATTTTCTAGAATACTTTCTATCTTATTTACTATGTCTATTCCTCCTTTTGAAACTATAGGTTTTGAAAACTTAGAAAATACACTCTCTAAAGAAGTAAGGTTTGAAGCTATTTTTTTCTGTTCATCTTGAATGAATAATTCATAAGCATTATCTTTATACCTAGCAGAGTAATCATTATATTTTCTTTCAAAAGTTCTTATTGAAAACCAAAAAGGTTGTTTTTCATTTTTATATTGTTCAAGATCAATAATACCTTGCCTTGAAATTTTGGCATCAAAACCATATCTTAATTGTGTAGGAATCAGAATATGAAAAGCCTCTACAAATTTTTTATTTAACTCTGGACTTGATGAAGTTAAAGATAATAACTTTTTATTTTCTATTATTCGACCATCTAATAACCTAATCTCATCACCATTAACTTTATTATAAGACATAGTTCTAAAAGAATAGGTAGCTAAAGCTTTTTTTTGATCAGGAGTTTCAAATGACTCTGTTAAAATAATAGATTTTATCATAGGTTTTTTTCTGATAAACAAATGAAAACCATCTTCTCGGGCTTCAACATAAACATCATCTACTGTTATTGTAAGTTCATTGTCAGCCATTCCAAAAAGAATAAAAAACACAAACACAAAACAAAATAAATAAAACCTATTCATACTAACCTATAAAATCTTACATAAAAATAGTAAAATACTAATTTTCTACTTTAAATATAATAATATATTATTTCCCTATAAATTGTTAATATAATATTATATTAACTTAGGCATAACTTATGAAAATTATAATATACTTTATTTATTATTGTTTCTATAGCTTCACTTTATTATTTCCTAATGTCAACAATTATTTAAGTAACATGGTTAAATCAATTGAAATAGACCTTATAAAAGTAGTCAACAATTAAAAGAAGGGCTTAATATTAAAAACAAAGATACTCACATAGACATTACTATTTCAAAAGAAACAAAGAATAAAATGGCCAAGCTCCTAATTGATACATTTAAAACTTTAAGGACAAAAAAGAATCCAAGTTTCTTTAAACCTAAAAATCATAAAAGAAGGCTTCATAAATCAGATAGAAATCTATATTGGTAGCAAAGAAAATTATTCTTCCTTATCTAAATTTGAAATAAACTCATTTTTAAAGAAAAACACAATAATAAAACTAACAAATAAAAATAAAATCTATAAACTAAAGAAGGATATGCCACGTAAAAACGGAGTAATCTCAATTTATATAGATAATATATTCCAAGATGGCAATTATTTATACAAGCAATAACCCTAAAAAGCAACTAGGGTTCTCAAGAAAAAGACTACAAGAACAAGCAAAGTATTTATTCAAAAATGGACTCTAAGAATTTAAAACTTAAAATGCAAATCAAGCTATTGATATGCAAAAAGCTAAGATTAAGAATTACTTTAAAAGAATTGATAATTCAAGAAAAAAAGACAGTTTTATCTTGATAAACTAAAGCCTCTCATCTAAAATCTCATAAATCAAAATATCATTGTACTTAAAATTTTTATGCCACACACTTCTTAAATTCAAATTGGCCAAATCTTTTTTTTCTGACATTAATATATTATTATGCCTATTAATTATATCAAATATTTTAGTAGATTCTGTTAAACTAGCAATTCCCTCATTAAATAAATCATTATCACTCAATATACCACTTGCCAGTTTAATGTTTACAACTCCTAAATTATTTAAAGCCTCAAGCTCCTTCATTGCTAGAACTTTATGATATTTATTATCTTGTGGTTGAAAATTCATTATGCTTGCTCTTTCATATTGCAAATTCTCAACTATCCTAGCATAATAACTCTTTGCAGTTATAAGATCATCCATCTTGTATAAAACAGTTGCAATAGTACGCAACAGTTCATTATGATTTGAAAAGCCAGCTGAATTTTCAACCTTAAATAAATAGTTCAAAGCAATATCATATTTTTTTTCTTTATAGTTTAAAACAGACATCTTATAATAAAGCTCAGGACTGTCAACACCTTCTTTGGATGCTCTCTCATAAGAAAAAATAGCATCTTTATTGTCTTGAAAAGATGCAAAAATATCCCCTTGTTTCTCATAAATTGAAGATAGTTCTTTTGATGTTATAATCAATTTATGTTGTTTGTAAAAATCATAATCATTAATAGCCATATTAATAAGATTTATGGCTTTCAATTGATCTTTGCCATTATTATAAACATCAACCAGTAAATTATAAGCTAAAATTTTATCTACAGTATTCTCAATTGATTTTCGCTTTCTAAAGCCTTCTACAGCTGCAAGTAGATATCCCTCTGCTTTTTTAAAATCACCAATATAATAAGAATATCTACCATGTTCAAATAATACCTCTGCATAACTAGGGTTTTTTGTTAAAATTCTTCTTAGAACATATTCGATTTTAGAATTAAGATCAATATTGTTAAGCATATCAATAGTTGTCTTATTATCATATGTCTTAAAATTAGAAAATTCTCTGCCTAATAAATTTGCTTGACCATTAAAATATTTTAAATTTTTAGACAGAATATTAACCCTATTATTATAAATAATATAAGATATATATTTATCTATGAGTTTTTTTGCATATCGCGTATAAACTTTTTCATCTACTTCCATATTATCATGCGACTTAAGAAAGTCATTAACATTATCAGCTTCTGTTTCCGCTCCAACATCAATATATGCATTTAATAATTTAAATATTATATCCTTTTTATGACCATACTTTGTTAGCAGGATAGTATAATTTTTTATACTCTCTCTATAATATTCAGGCTCTAACTTAGCCCATGCAAGATAATTATCACCTTTAAGTATTAAACCTTCATAATCATATAAATTATGAGCAATGACTTCATCTGCCAAAGAATTAGCTGCAGCATATTCTCCTAACTTGATTTTCATAGAAGTATAATTTAAATATCCACTTCTGTTAAATCTTTTTCGCATACGTTTATCTGAATTCTCAGCAAATGGGTCTACCATTAACAACTGTTCATATTTCTCTTCAGCACTCTCAAAATCGTTAACATCTTCAAAAGCCTTTGCATATCTAGAAAACCACTTATCATCAGGTCTAATATAATAAGCATCTTTAAATATATTTTTGGCAAGCTGCCTCTTATTTTCATATATATATTCAATACCTCTTTTATATTTCTTTTCAGAAACAATATAAAAGAAGACAATATCCACTAATAAATATAAAGTAACTGTAATAAGAACAATAAATACCCCTGCTATCTTTACAAGCGGCAAAAAAGTCTTTAGTACCCTATAGGTAAGCTGTTGCTCAAGTTTACTAATTGCCTCAGACCTATAGTACCCAAAAGGAAGCTTGACTAACCTTCCAACAAGATCTCCTGTAAACTTAGCAATATACCTTATGGCTTTTTTATTCTGTTCTACTAAATCTACTAAGGCCTCAACCTTATACTTTGGAATAGCCTCATTAGCAATAACCTCAGAAATAGCCATTCTTAGATTTCTAGGATAAGAATTTAAATGTTTCAAAAATAGAGAATAATTAATCTGTAAATGCTTTTTAGAAGTAACTTTTTTGGAACCTTCCTCTAGAAATTCAAAATCTGCTCCAGATATTGAATTAAAGTTTTCTTCCTCATTATTATTAATAATATTGTCTTCTTTAAAAATAACATCTTCTTCACTAGAATTTTCAAAAATATCAAAATCCAAAGAAGAAGACTTATTATTACCTAATGTATCTTGCAAATTATTAGTTTTCGATGCTTGTAATTCACTTTCACTATCAACAGTTAGCTTATCCAAATTATTATCAACATTTTGCTCATCTATATCTTGTAGCTCATTTAGATTTTCCTGCAAATCATTAGCAGCTTCTGTTTCTTCTTGTTCTAGAATATCTAAATCAGAAGAAAGTTTTCCAGTACTCAAATTAGAGCTATTAGTATTATCAAAATCTAATTCTTCCGCTTCATCAAGACTTAAAGAATTTTCTTTAAGCGTGTTCTCAATACTGCTATTAATATTGTTTTCTTTAGTATCAAAGTCATAATTTAAATCCGGAACTTGAGGATTTAAATTAATATTCTTAACATCATCTTGTAAAATATCTTCAATTTTTCTTAAAAAATTATCTTCTTTTTCCGGATCAAAAGCCTTAATTTCTTCCTCTTCTATTGAATTAAAAATAGAATCAAAATCATCTGTTAATAACTGGGGATCTTTCTCCTTGAAGTCTTCATTTATAATATCAGAAGTAGCTTCCCAGGGAAGTACGTTTTCACCTTCTAGAGGTGAAGCAATTTCCATATCTACACCCAATAACTCTTTTTTTTCCCGCTCTTGAGCTATTTCATCTAATATTTCTTTTTTAAATTGTTTTATTTTATCTATATCAGGCATATTAAAATTATTTAAATCCTCAAATTAAACTTTCATAAATCTCAGAACCTTCTAAATGAAGAAGTTCAAAACTTTTCTTTAAATCAGTAGCTATTTCTGTATTCAAAACCTCTTTCGTTTTTTCTATATCTAACAGATTAAGATGTCTAATTATTTTTTCCTTATACTCATTAATATCAAAAACCTTTGTTACATTATAAATCATTAAATCTTTTCTAAAAACATCACTACTCATCTTTTCATTTTGAGAAATCTTAAGAACATTCCCATTAATTCCTATCATAACAAAATAATCAAATATTCTAAAATAAGTTCCAATCTCCGTAATAATTTTCTTAGTCTCCGGCTTACCTTCCCGATACCTTGTTGCAGAAGGAAAAAGCATGATAATAAACCCACTAGATTTTTTCTCATATATATCTTTCATAGAATTGGCATTAAAAGCTCTTCTTTCTTTAAGTTCATCCTTACTAACCCCCATAAAAGAATGAGGAGGATAAATTAAAACTACATTAAAACCAGAGGAGAATGACTTAACAAGTAAATCTTCTTTAAACAACTTAATACCTGCTATAGAAACTATATGTTTAGATATTTCTTTATAACCCATTTTATCAAGAAGAAACTGAAATACAGGAAGATCAAAATTACTATAATGTTCCATTAAAATTAATGAAGATTTACCCATCTTAGATTTTTCATAAAGTTCAACTATGTTTTCAATACCAATAATAGTAGAATGTTTTTTAAGTAATCTATCTATCATTTTGTATATTAAATTTTGACTATCTAAATTTGCAACATGGTAAGCTTTTTCAAAATAATTTATTTTCTCTATTACTTTAACTTGAGCAATAAATTCTTCTGCAATATCTTTAAAAAACTTAAGAAAACTTTCATTCTTAATTAACATAAGCTTCCGCCTTTTAATAAAACTCTTTAAAATTAGGTTTTATTCCTTTAGCTTATGATATCAAAATTTTATTCTTTTATAAACGAAATCTTTAAATCTAAAGTTAACTATTATGACAACTTTTTGCATAACAGAGCTACACTAAACTACGAAATTGCAAAAGGTACTTGGAATGGTGAATACAATGATCCTTCAACTTTTTTTAATCTTTTTCTAAAAAAAAATCCACATTTTAATAATTCTGGATACTTAGATAGTGAATATGATGAGTTAATTGAAAAATCTGAATATAAAAGAGATCCTAAAATCAGACAAAACATTTTAAAAAAAGCAGAATCTTTAATAATAGAAAAAAATTTTCAAATCTCACCTTTTTTTAATTTACAGCGTTCTTATTTGTTTAGAAATGATAAATGGACAGGATGGAACCCTAATATCCTACAAAGATATCCATTGAAAAACATAAAACCTATATTAAAAAAAACTAGATAGTACATGGCTTATTCTATTTCATAATGAAAAAAATATTAACCCAAATTCATGTAATGTTTTTTGCTTAATTAAATATGCTTATAAAAAGGAGGTAAAAGTGTTAAAATTTATTATAAAAAAATTATTAGGGACAATTCCTACTCTTATTGCAATCGTATTTATATGTTTTTTTATAATGCGCTTGGCTCCAGGAAGTCCCTTTGATTCAGAAAGATCAATGGATCCAGAAATAAAAGAAAGATTGAGTATTAAAATAATTTTCCATTTTGTATATTAATATAAAAAGGTAATTTTATGGAAAAAGGTAACATTAAATTATAGGGGGAAGGAGGTAGAGGATTTATGAACATAAAAAAAATAACTATTCCATTAGTTTTGTTTATATCACTTACTTTTTATTTTGTTTGGTATTGCAGCCTTAAAGAAAAACACAATTTTATAGTTATGGCGGGACCGGAACCTGACTCGTTCGATCCACAAGTTGCTTATGATGTAACAAGTAATTTTTTTATTGATAACATGTTCATAGGATTGGTAAATACTAATCAAAAAACAGGCTATCATGATAAAGGTTTAGCTGAAGGTTGGTCTATGTCTAAAAATTTTAAATTTTATAGATTCTTCCTAAGAGATAATATATATTGGAGTGATGGTGTTCCAATTACAGCTAAGGGAATTAAAGAATCTTTCATAAGAATATTGAAAAAAGAAAGTGGAGAAGCGTATGGCCAAATAATAATACCAATAATTAAGAATGGCACAGAATTTTCTGAAGGTCTAGTCGATGAAGATCAACTAGGAATAAAAGTAATTAATGATCGAACACTAGAAATAGAATTAACAGAATCTGTACCTTATTTTATTACAATGTTAGCCTATTCATCTTTTTATCCAGTACCAATGCATGTAATCAATAAATACAATAAAGATTGGACAGATCCTAAACACATAGTAGTTAGCGGAGCATTTACATTAAAAGAACTTGCAAGAAAGCAAATTGTTCTTGAGAAAAATACTTATTACCATAAAGCACAAAATGTAGAAATTGATAATATTACGTTCATAACAATAAAGAATCAAAACGAAACCTTCAAAATGTATGAAAAAAATCAGATAGATCTCATAATAGACTTAAACTCAAATGTACTTGAACAAGTAAAAGGTAGAAATGATTTTTATTTACATAAAACAGATTCGTTGCGCTTTTATTCCTTTAATACAACAAAAAAACCCCTTAATGATTCTAGAGTAAGAGAAGCTTTTGCTCTAGCTATTGATAAAGAAATGCTCACCATTGACTTACTTAAAAATGACTCGATTGCAACAAGAAACTTAAATCCTCGCTTTAAAAGCTATAAGTTAAATAAACACTTAACTCTATTTAACAAGAAAAAGGCACAACGACTACTAAGAGAAGCTGGGTTTCCTAATGGAAAAGGTTTTCCTGATAATTTAATAATTACCTATAATTCTAATGAAAGTTATTCAATGATAGCCAAATTTATACAAAAAGAATGGAAAAATAACCTAAACATAGATGTTAAACTAAAAGAAGAAGATGAAATAACTTTTCAACAAAGCAAAGAAAGCTTAAATTATACAATAAGACAAGGAGAGTGGACTGCTGATTATGACGATGCCACAACATTTTTAAATATTTTTACAACAGAAAATAAAAATCTTAATGGTTCTGGTTATTCAAATCCTGAGTTTGATAAACTTATTGAAGCTTCTAACACAGAAACAGATCCGATTATAAGACAAAATTTATTAAGAACAGCAGAGAAAATGATCATTGAACAAGATTTTCAAATTATACCTTTATTCTTTACAAGCTTCTCTTATTTGTTTAAAAATGACAAATGGACAGGATGGTGTCCAAACCCAGCGCTAAGATACCAATTTGAAAATATAAAACCAATAAAAAGAATAAAATTTGAATACAAAAAATAAGTACTATAGTTATAATGATAACTTATTTATTTGGAGGCAAATATGAAGGGAAAAAAAATAACTATTCCATTATGTTACCTTGTTCTAGGTATTTTCATTATATTTATGTTTCTCCTTTGCTATTATTACATTTTACAATTTAAGCAAAAACATGATTTTATAATTAACTATGGAGCTGAACCTATTTCTATCGATCCACACCTTATACAAGACATAAATGGATACTATTTTATTGATAATATGTTTTCTGGCTTACTTTCATTTAATACAAAGACTAAGAATTATGAGAAAGACTTAGTAGAAGGGTGGTCCACCTCTCCTGATAAGACCTCGTATAGATTCTTCCTAAGAGATAATATATATTGGAGTGATGGTGTTCCAATTACAACTGAGGGAATTAAAGAATCTTTCATAAGAATACTAACAAAAGGAACAGGTGCAACATTTGCAAACTCGCTAAAAATGTTGATTACAAACGGTACAGAATTCTACGAAGGAAAAGTAGACAAAGAACAACTAGGGATAAAAGCAATTGATGATCAAATTCTAGAAATAAACTTAGTAGAGCCTAAACCTTATTTCATTGACATGTTAGCACATCCAACATTTTATCCAGTTCCAATGCACATAGTAAATAAACATGGTGAAGACTGGATAAAGCCTGAAAATATTGTAGTAAGTGGTCCATTTAAATTAAAAAAGAAAATCACAAATAAACAAACTGTCTTAGAGAAAAATCCTTATTATCATAATAACAAAAACGTGACAGTTAATAAGTTAATATTTATTATTGAAAACAATCGAGAAAAAGCGTTTGAAATGTATGAAAATGGCAATATTGACCTTTTAATAAACTTAAACCCAGAGTTAATCGAAAAAACAAAAGGCAGAAAAGATCTTTACTTACACAAAGCAAATTCCACATACTTTTATTCCTTTAATACACAAAAAGAACCCCTTAATAACTCTAAAGTAAGGGAAGCTCTCATTCTAGCTGTTGATAGAGAAGAACTAGTTCATAGTATACTAAAGAATAAATCAATACCAACAAGAAAAATATGTCCAATGTTTAATAATTATAAATTTAACAAAGCCTTAAATTTATTTGATAAAGGAAGAGCAAAGAAACTTTTAGAAGAAGCTGGATATCCTAACGGAATAGGTTTTCCTAGTTTCACAATTAAATACAATAATACAGATAATCATGAAATAATAGCTAAATTTGTACAACAAGAATGGTTAAAAAATTTAGGTATACATATAAATATCATCAATGAAGATTTAGAAACTTTAACAAAAAGTAAGATCGAATTAAAACATGAAGTAATAAGGACAGGATGGACTGGAGACTACGACGACGCTTCAACATTTTTAAATATTTTCACTACAGAAAATGAAGATCTAAATGGTTCTGGTCATTCGAACCCTGAATACGATAAACTTATTGAGGCAGCCAATAAAGAAACAGATAACAACATAAGACAAAACATCTTAAGAGAAGCAGAAAGTATCCTAATAGAAAAAGATTTCCAAGTAATGCCGTTATTTTTTAAATCTTATTCTTACCTTTTTAAAAATCATAAATGGACAGGATGGAGTCCTAATTCTTCAATAAGATATATATTAAATCATATAAAACCTATAAAAAAAATATAGCTATTGTCATTAACAGTATAAAATTATATAATCAAAAATGATATATAAATTAACTATTCAAAGTGTTAATCTGTATATCATTTAAATGTTTTATTGTCATTATAAGTTATGAAAAACTAATTTTATGTTTTGAATATAATGGTAACTAAATCCTAAAAAAAGGAGTAAATTTTATGAGGTTCAAAGAATTAATTATTGTATTGACAATAATCATGGCTCTCTCATGTAACAACAAAGAAAAGTCCACATTACTCACATTTTCTTTAAACGTTGGCGGTGAGCCTATTTCTATTGATCCACAATTAGCAGAAGATTTAATTGGAAATTACATTATACAAAATATATTCATAGGATTAACAGTTCCTAACATAAAAACAGGTGGTTATGAACCAGGACTTGCAAAAAGTTGGGATAGCTCTAAGGATGGACTTAGTTACACATTTCACTTAAGAGACAAGCTTTTTTGGAGTGATGGTGTTCCAATTACAGCTGAGGGAATTAAAAAATCTTATTTAAGAATACTAAACAAAGAAACTGGTTCTAGTTATGTTAGTTTTGTAACAGATATAATTAAAAACGCTAAAGAATTTTTTGAAGGTAAAGTTGATGATAATGAGCTTGGCATAAAAATAATCGACAATAACACTCTGCAAATTATTTTAAACAAGCCAATACCTTATTTCTTAGACATGTTAATACATGCCACTTTCATACCAGTACCTGTACATTTAACTGAAAAATATGGAAAAAAATGGATTGACCCAAAAAATATTGCAACAAGCGGTCCTTTTAAAATTAAAAAAAGAATTATAGGTGAAAAGATTATTTTAGAACGAAATCAAAAATACTATGATAACTCAGAAACAGCTCTTGATGAAATCACATTCATAATGACAGATAATCAAGATATACCTTACAATATGTATTTGAACAATGAACTCGATTTCTTCGCTAATTTACATCCTGATATAATAGAACAAGCGAAACTTAGAAAAGATTTTTATTCACACACATCAGTATCAACGTACTATTATAATTTTAATACAACAATATATCCTTTAAATAATGTTAATGTAAGAAAAGCTTTGACATTAGCTATTGACAGAAGACTGTTAACTGACAACGTACTAAAAGATGATTCTATTCCAACAAGACAAATACTTCCTAACTTTATAAATTACAAATATGATAAGGAAGTATCTTTATTCGATCCTGAAATAGCAACTGATTTATTCACCAAAGCTGGTTTTCCTAACGGAGAAGGATTTCCTGAACTAACAATTAAATACAATACAGGGGAAAGTCACAAAAAAATAGCAGAGTTCATACAAGCTCAATGGAAAAAAAACTTAAATATAGAAACTAGACTAATGAATGAAGAATGGACAACTTTTTTGCATAACAGAGCTACACTAAACTACGAAATTGCAAAAGGTACTTGGAATGGTGAATACAATGATCCTTCAACTTTTTTTAATCTTTTTCT
>PXIH01S0006502.1:1998-13749 GCA_003024985.2 Euperipatoides rowelli | reverse complement strand
AATCGTATTTATATGTTTTTTTATAATGCGCTTGGCTCCAGGAAGTCCCTTTGATTCAGAAAGATCAATGGATCCAGAAATAAAAGAAAGATTGATACAAACTTACCATTTAGATAAACCTTTTTATACCCAAGCATATTATTATATAATCAATTTACTACATGGGGATTTAGGTCCATCTTTAACCAAAAGAGACTTAAGTGTAAATGATTATATATTTATAGGATTTTATAAATCTGCTTTGTTAGGTCTAATATCGTTATTCATAGCAATAGTTGCAGGGGTATTAATGGGAATTGTTGCTTCAATACATCAAAATAGTATAATAGACTACATTATAACCTCCATTTCCATAACAGGCATAGCTGTTCCTTTATTTGTAATTGGAACACTCTTACAATACGTTTTAGCAATAAAATTAGGATTACTCTCAACTTCAGGTTGGATTACAGAACATGATGGTATTAAGAATTTAATAATGCCTGTTTGTACATTAAGCTTACCTTATGCTTCTTACATAGCAAGACTCGTCAGAGGTTCAATGCTAGAAATACTAAAAAGTGATTATATAAGAACAGCAAGATCTAAAGGGTTAAGTTTTAACGTAATAGTTACAAGACACATGTTAAGAGGAGCCATATTACCCGTAATAAGCTATCTTGGACCAGCATTTGCTCAAATAGTTACTGGTAGTATTGTTGTAGAAAAAATATTTAGAATTGCAGGACTTGGAATGTTTTTAACAGAATCAGCTTTAACTCGTGATTATCCTGTATTAATGGGAGCAATATTAATATATGCAATAATACTTTTGATAGCAAACGCAATATCAGAAATACTATATAAATTAATAGATCCAAGAGTGACATAGGAAAAAAATATATGAGCACCGAAGTAAAAAATTTTACTCCAAAATACAGAACATGGCTTAGATTCAAAGAAAATAAACTTGCATATGCTAGTCTTTTTGTAATAGGGTTTTACATCCTAATAGCAACATTACAACCAATTTTACCTATATATAAATATCATACACAAATTGTAGAACATGCAAACTTACACCCTTCTTTTAAAGCAGCTGGAATATTATGGTATGAAAAAGAAAAATTATATTTTGAAAAAATAGCAGCTAAGGAAAACCGAACATTAAATGAAAGCGAAAAGGCAAAACTTAATAATATTAAGTACAGGATAGAAACAGAAACTCAAATAATAGATAAGAAAAAAATAAAAATTCATGAACGAAAATATTTATTTGGAACAGATAATTTGGGTCGTGATCTTCTTGCAAGAGTAATACAAGGTGGTCAAATATCCTTAGCAGTAGGCTTTGTAGGAGCATTTATTTCAATGCTAATAGGAACACTGCTTGGAGCAATAGCAGGATTTTTAGGAAAAAGGGTAGATCAAGTAATAATGAAGATAATAGAGATACTCTACACATTACCTTTCATGTTAATTGTAATAATATTTATGACAGTAATGGGAAGAAGTCTAACAGGTTTATTTATATCTCTAGCTTTAATTAGCTGGCTCACAGTTGCAATAGTAGTAAGAGGACAAGTTAAATCAATTTCAAATTTTGAATTTATTCAAGTTGCAAAAACGCTTGGTGCAAGTAATAAGAGAATAATATGTAAGCATTTAATTCCAAATACAATTGGCATAATAATAATTTTTACAACAATAAGGGTTCCTACTTTCATTTTAATAGAATCGTATTTGTCCTTTCTAGGGCTTGGTGTCTCACCGCCCACAACTTCCTGGGGAGATCTAATTCAAAATGGAATACCAACATTAACTCAATATCCATGGAAAGTATTTGTTCCTTCAACAGTCATGACAATATTTCTATTATTTATGAATTTTTTAGGTGATGGATTAAGAGATGCTTTTGACCCAAAAAATAAAGAATAGGAAGAAAAAATGGATAATAATAAAACAACTATACTTGAAATAAAGAATTTAACCATAGAATTTAGGCTAAAACATACTACAATACACCCTGTTAATAATGTAAATTTAACTATTAAAAAAGGGGAAATTAGAGCCATTGTTGGTGAATCAGGTTCTGGAAAAAGTGCAACAAGCATGTCTATAATTAGATTACTACCTGAACACACCACTTTTATTAAAAGTGGAGAAATAATTTTTAAAGACAAAGATTTATTAAAATTTAGTGAAAAAGAAATGCTTAAAATTAGAGGTAATGAAATATCAATGATATTCCAAGATCCAATGACTTCCCTAAATCCCTTTCTAAGAATATCAACTCAATTAGAAGAAACTATTATGTTACACCAAAGACTAAGCAAAAAAGAAGCCAAGATAAAAGCAATAGACATATTAAAAATTGTTGGAGTAATGAATGCAAAGGAGAAAATAAAATACTACCCGCATCAATTTTCTGGAGGAATGAGACAAAGAGTAATGATAGCAATGGCACTAAGTTGTCATCCCTCATTACTCATAGCTGACGAACCAACAACGGCTTTAGACGTAACCATACAAGAACAAATCCTATTACTTATAAAAGACTTAGCAAAGAAATTTGAAGTTGCTACAATATTAATCACTCATGATTTGGGAATTGTTGCTGAAGTTTGTGATACAGTATCTGTTATGTATCAAGGAAAAATAATAGAAGAAGGAACAGTAAAAAACATATTCAAAAGGCCTAAACACCCCTACACTAAAGGACTTTTAAAATCAATCTTAACATTAGATCATAATCCAAATGAAAAACTCTATTCAATAAAAGAGACTCTATAAACCTAGAGATAAACGCATAGAGGAGATTAAAATGAACAATAAACACGAAACCATACTGAAAGTAGACAACTTAGTACAGACATTTACTATTGGTGAAAATTTCTTGTTCTGGAAGAATAAAAGAAAGATATATGCTGTTAATAATGTAAGTTTTGAAATACAAAAAAATAAAACCCTAGGATTAGTTGGAGAATCTGGTTGTGGGAAGTCTACTACTTTAAGATCAATAATGCAACTTTATAAGCCAAATAATGGAAAAATTTATTTTAAAGACAAAGATCTATTAAGATTATCAAAAAAAGAATTGCTAATAGTTAAAAAAGATATGCAAATGATATTCCAAGATCCTTATACCTCTTTAGATCCCAGAATGACAATAAAGGAAATTATTGCTGAACCATTAAATATCTATAATGAGAACAAGATATTACCACAAACGAAAGAAAAGATTGAAAGTCGAATATTAGAATTAATAGATATTGTAGAACTTAAAAGAAGCATGCTTTACAGATATCCTCATGAATTCTCAGGCGGACAAAAACAAAGAATTGGAATAGCTAGAGCCTTAGCTTTGAACCCACAACTTCTACTTCTAGATGAAGCTGTCTCCGCTCTTGATGCTTCAACTAGAGCTCAAATACTAAATTTGCTTAAAGACTTACAAAGAGAATTTAATTTAACTTATCTATTTATTTCACATGACTTAGCTGTTGTTAAATATATGAGTGATGAAATTGCTGTAATGTATCTTGGAGTAATTATAGAAAAAGCAAACAGAGAACAATTATTCTCTAATCCCATTCATCCCTACACTAGAATGCTAATAGATTCTATTCCAGAAGTTGATCCAGAAAAAAGAAAAAATAAAAAAATTAGACTGGATGAACAAACTCTCTCAGAGATTAGTAACAATAACATACCCCCCTCCTTAGATTGTTTAAAACTAGAGCAAGTACAAGAAGGACACTATGTATCAAGATATTTATTTGATATTATGAACAAGTCCTTAAATAAATGATTATGATAAATAATCACTCATCATAATATTTTTGTATTTCAACTACTTATTGTCAAAATAAGAGACTTCAAAATCAATATTATTAAAAGAATTTTTTAAAAAATATAAATTTATCTTATTCACATTATTTTTATCTAAAATTTTATTACCTGATGAAACAAAATAATAATAAATCCTACCTTGTGGTAAGTTTTTTAATCTGATAGTATAAATTCCTTTATTAGTAGGACTCTCGGAGAGCTTATTCATAAATGGATTCCAATTATTAAAGCTACCAGCAATTGTAACAATTTGTTCAGGTTCACCTATATAAAATATTTCTACAGAATCTCCATTATCTTCTACAATAGGATTTCTCAAAAAAGTATATACATTATCTTTACTAGGCAATTTTATATTAGAAAAAATCACAGCGTCCAAATCATAAGAAACATTTTTATTATTTATATCATTAGTCCAAATTCCATCAACAATGAGTCTATAGTTAATATCATGAATACCCATTGGAACATCAATTTTTACAAAAAAAACACCATATTTATTTTTTTTAAACAAATATTTCTTAACATATTGATCAAAACTCAAAGCAACTTTTAAGCTTCTTAGTTTATTATCAGGAGGATAAAATAAAATAATACTCTTAGAACCTATTATTGGATCAAACTTATCTTTTCTAGTAGTAACCTCTAGAAATTCACTCAAAGACAAGTCAAAATTTTCAACCAAATAACCTTCTGAAAATAAACTAAATAAATCAATTACATATAAAAATAACAAACAAATAAACATTTTTCGCATAATAACCTATAACTATTATAATATATATAAACATTTATTTAAGTAAATTTACTACACATTTATGCTAAATAAAACTATACTAAAATAATATAAAATAAGTACATTATAAGTATAAGGAGTTTAAATGAATTCTCATATTTACAAAATAAAAGCTAGACAAATAATTGATTCTAGAGGTAATCCAACAGTTGAGGCTGACGTACTACTTGAAGATGGATCTTTTGGAAGAGCATCTGTGCCTTCTGGTGCTTCAACAGGTATTCATGAAGCTGTTGAACTAAGAGATGGGAATAAAAAAGTATTTTTAGGTAAAGGTGTGTTAAAGGCAGTTAGTAATATAAATGAAATAATAGATATTACAATAAAAGGAATGGACGCTTTAAATCAAGTAAAAATTGACAGAAAATTAATAGAACTTGATGGAACTCCAACAAAATCTAAACTTGGAGCAAACGCAATACTTGCTGTTTCAATAGCAGTAGCAAAAGCAGCTGCCAATTATTTAGGACTTCAGCTATATCAATATCTTGGAGCTTACAAAGCAAACATACTTCCAACACCAATGTGTAACATAATAAACGGAGGGGCACATTCTGATAACTCTATTGATTTCCAAGAATTTATGATAATGCCAGTTGGTGCAAAAACATTTAGTGAAGCAATTCAAATGGCTACTGAAGTTTTTCATACACTAAAAGGAATCTTAAATAAAAAAGGTTACACAACAGCTGTAGGTGATGAGGGTGGATTTGCTCCAAACTTAAAATCAAATGAAGAAGCTTGTGAAGTTATTATTGAGGCAATTGAACAAGCTGGCTACAAACCTGGCATTGATATTGCAATAGCTCTTGACCCTGCTTCTTCAGAACTTTATGATTCTAACAAAAAAATTTACAAGCTTAAGTGGTCAACAGGAGAAGAGTTATCATCTAAACAAATGGTAGAATATTGGGCAAAATTGATAAATAAATATCCTATTGTATCTCTTGAAGATGGAATGGCTGAAGAAGACTGGGAAGGATGGAAACAACTCACACAAAAAATTGGTACAAAAATTCAGCTTGTGGGAGATGACTTGTTTGTAACAAACACTGCATTTCTTAAAAAAGGAATTGAACTTGGAGTTGCTAATTCAATACTTATTAAAGTAAATCAAATTGGAACGTTGACAGAAACATTTGAAGCAGTTGAAATGGCTAAAAAAGCAGGCTATAAAGCTATTGTTTCACACAGATCTGGAGAAACAGAAGACACTACTATTGCAGACCTTGTAGTTGCTCTTGGTACAGGACAAATTAAAACAGGTTCTCTTTCAAGAACAGACAGAACTGCTAAGTATAACCAACTTCTACGTATCGAAGAAGAACTTGGATCTACTGCTGAATATCATGGAAAAAATGTTTTTTAGTAAATTTAAAAAAGAACCTCTAAAGAGGTTCTTTTTTAAAAATAACAAATTAAAATTATCTCTTTGAAAACTGAAAGCTTTTTCTAGCTTTTTTCTTACCATACTTTTTACGCTCAACGACACGGGAATCTCGTGTTAATAAACCACTGGTCCTTAAAATTATTTTATTATCCTCATTTAAAGCTAAAAGAGCCCTAGAAATTCCATGTCTTATTGCTCCTGCTTGGCCTGAAATACCACCACCATAAATATTTACTAGTATATCATACTTCCCTAATGTTTCTGTAACAACAAGAGGAGTAATAGCCACTTTTCTCAAAGTCTCAATTTGAATATATTCATTGATATCCTTCTTATTGACTATAATATTACCTATACCTTCTCTTATATACACCCTAGCTACAGAAGACTTACGTCTTCCAGTACCCATTGCTAAACTAACATCTTTTAATTTCAAACTTGCACTACTCACTTCACCCCTCTTTTTAAATATCTAAATTCTCCAAATTTTGAGCTTGAAGATTATGAATATCTCCTGAAAACACTCTAAGATTCCTAAAAAGTTCTCTTCCTAAAGGACCCTTTGGCAGCATTCCCTTAATTGCTTTCTCTAAGGGAGCTGTAGGTTTTCGATTTATTAAGGTCCTAAAGGTATCTGAATAAATACCACCTGGATAACCTGAATGCCTATAGTAAATCTTTTGTTCGTATTTCTTACCAGACATTTTAACCTTTGAAGAATTAATTATTACTACATTATCTCCTAAATCTTGATGTGGAGTGTAAAAAGGTTTGTGTTTTCCTCTTAAAATTTTCACAACTTTAACAGCAATCCGTCCAAGTATTTTGTCCTCAGCATTAATAATATACCATTTTTTCTTTACATCCTTAGGCTTAACAAAAATTGTTTTCATAAATTACTTAATCCTTAATATCTTTAATGACAAAAAATAAATTGACTCATCCCATTATCTTAGATAAACAATATAAAGTCAATACTTATTGTATAAATTCATCCTTAAGTCTTAATGCAAGTTTTTTAAAATTATCAAAATCCCCTTTAGAAAAAACCAAAGGAATAATAGAAGGATTGTGATATAAAGGACTAAGCAAATAACCCGCTTTAAGGAATATTCTAAAAATCTCAGAATGAAACTCTTCTTTGTACAAAGGAAACAAATACCTACCCACTACACTAAAGAGTAAATTTTTAAAACATGAAAAATCGTATTGTTCAATTTTCTCATATTTTATTAAATTATAAATAATATGCTTAGCTAATGCTAAAGTTAAAGCATCAAAATTATCCTTAAATTCCATTTGTTTGTCTTTAAAATTATTTAAAATAACTAGTGTTAAACTTAAAAATCCANGCAAAGGTAAACTAACAAACATTGGATATTCAAAATTAGTGAAACCTACTTTAAATTCATAATTGCCTTGATCTTGTAAACTCCAAGGTTGTTTCAAACTATCTTTTCCTGTTAGAAAAAACAAAAAATCTCTAGCAGCATTCTCATGCTTAAAAACAAACACTGTTCCTGCCTGATTGAAAAAATCAAACACTGCTCTTTTAAATTGCTGCTCATATATCGTTTTATAGCTAGAAGTTAATCCTTTTGAAAGAGTCTGCTTAACAATCAGACTAACTCCTTTTATCCTATGCCCTAAATAATTCTTACCCCTATTTTGATAGAAATCTAAATATCTCTTACCATGTATATCGTAAAGATAAAAAAACCTAGCTCGCTTTATTAATGGCAGTTCATTAATTAAATACAATTTACAACTCTTTTAATTTACGCAAAAGCATAGTATTAGCAAGTACCGGATTTAACTTACCATCAGTTTTTTTCATAATCTGACCCATCATAAATTTAAAAGCATTGTCTTTGCCACTTTTATAAAGTTCTATTGATTTTTGGTTTTCAGTCAAAACTTCAAGTACTACTTTTTCAATAAAATCATTATTGCTAATCTGTTTAAGTCCTCTTGCCAGTATTATATCATTTGCTTCCTGTTTTGTTTCTATCATAGCTAAGAAAATATCTTTAGCAAGTTTTCCACTTATTACCCCTTGTACTATTAAATCAACTAATCCTGTAATCTTTTTAGGGCTCAAAGGAAAATTCATAATAGTAAGTCCTTTGTTATTAACAAAACCTAAAACTTCTGATAAAATCCAGTTGGCAATTTTTTCTGGAGAACTTGACCCGTTCACAGCTTTTTCAAAATAGTTAAGCAAATTTTTATCTTTTGTTAAAGTTATAACAGCAAAATTACTAAGTTTATACTGTTCCTTAAGACGCATCCTTGCTTGACTTGGAAGTTCCTTCATATTTTTCTGCTTAATATTATCAATATAAGCATCACTTATTTCAATAAGAGGTAAATCTGGTTCTTTTATATAATAATATTCTTGTGCACTCTCCTTTTCTCTTTGTATGACTGTAATACCTTGTTTATCATTGAAGCCTCTTGTATGCTTCCCAAATTTATCCAATGTTTTTCTACAACTTACCCACTCTTCTATTTGTCTGATCTCTTCATACTTAATTGCTAATTCCATTGATTTAAAAGAATTTAAATTTTTTATTTCTGCTATAGGAGTCTTATATTCAAGTTTATCTTCATTGATGAGCAAATTAATATTAACATCACAACGAAAGGAACCATTCTCCATATTACATTCAGAAAGATCCAAATAACGAAAAATTTCCCGAATTTCACTCAAATAAAGAATTACTTCTTCAGAGTTATTGAAATTAGGTCCAGATACTATTTCAAGCAAAGGTGATCCAGATCTATTAAAGTCAACATAACTATGATCATTAAAATCATCAACATGCAAAATCTTACCTGAATCCTCTTCCATGTGAATCCTTTTTATATATACCCTTTTTATTTTTTCTTCTAGTTGAAAATCAAGGTATCCATCCTTACAAATAGGAATATCATATTGAGATATCTGATATCCTTTGGGTAAATCAGGGTAAATATAATGCTTTCTGTCAAATTTAATTATATTATTAAAATTAGTATTTAACGCATGTCCTGCTAAAATTGCACTATTGACTAATTCGATATTTGTCATTGGTAGTGCTCCAGGAAGTCCCAAACAAGTCGGACATATTCTTGAATTTGGCATACCACCATATGAATTCCTACATGCACAAAAAGCCTTCGAATTTAAATTAAGTAAAACATGAACTTCTAAGCCTATTAGTAATTTATGTTTCATTCACTTAACCTCACTTAATAAAGTTTTTACAAAACTTAAAAGTTTAAAATCTTGACCATACCTTCCCATAACTTGCATTCCTATTGGCAATTTATCAGAACTAGTTCCATAAGGAATGGAAATTACTGGAAGTCCAACAAGATTTGCAATTACTGTACAAACATCTGAATAATACATTGCTACAGGATCTTCTGTTTTTGAACCGCATTTAAAAGGCTTTGTAAAGCTTACAGGTGTAGCAATAAAATCATATTGAAAGAGCAATTCTTTAAATTTAGGTTTTATCATATTTTCTAAAATCATATTTACTTTATTATAATATCCATTAGCTAATAAATAATTCCCTAAAACTATTCTTCTATGGACTTCATTTCCCATTAACAAACTTCGATGCTTAACATAAAATTCATTAAGTTCCAGTTTTTCTTTTAATACCTGACCATATCGTAAAGAATCGTACCTTGCCAGATTAGAATAAACCTCAACAGGAGCTACTGAGTAGTAAACAGAAATAATATAATTAATTTCCTCAATTGTTATTTCATGAATTTCTGCTCCCAAATTTTTAATATCATTTTTAAATTTCACAAATTTATTTGCAATATCATTCTCCATCAAGTCCTCACTAAGTTCTTTGATTATTGCAACTTTCTTGCCTTTTAAAGTCTGATCATTCTCAAAGCAATCTCCAGAAAAATCTATATCAACAGAAGTTGCATCCATAGGATCAACTCCAATGGTATTCTTCAAAATTAATATAATATCATCTACGTTTTTTGAAAGAAATCCGATTTGATCAAGAGAAGAGCCATACGCAGCCACACCATACCTTGATAGCATACCATAACTAGGCTTATAGCCTATTATTCCTGTAAAAGATGCTGGAAGCCTTACAGAACCACCTGTATCACTTCCAAGTGCAAAGGGAGCTTGACCAGCGGCTACAACAGCAGCAGAACCACCAGAACTTCCTCCAGCTATGTATTCTTTGTTCACAGGGTTTAAAGTTGGACCATAACATGTAAACTCACAAGAAGAACCCATAGCAAACTCATCCATGTTAGTACGCCCTAAAAAAATTACTCCTTTTTCTCTGAGTCTCTTAATAACCGTAGCATCATAAGGAGCTATGTAACCTTGTAGTATTTTTGAAGAACAAGTTAAGGCCTCTCCCTTAATTGAAATATTATCCTTAACAGCTATCATCAAGCCCATAAGAGGAAGAGTTTTGCCTTTTCTTAAAAGTTCATCGTAATGTCTTGCTTGTTCAAGTGCAGTAGAAAAAAATTCTATATATCCATTTATATCCTTGCCATTTTCATAATTTTCTTTATAAGCTTTTACAAAATTATAAACAGTATATTCTTTATTTTTAAGCTTAGCTTGAATCTCAATTAGTGTCAAATTTTTTACATCCATATAAAATCCTTTTCTAACTATAAATTAAAGTATTTTAGGAACTACAAAGTAACCATCTTGAAAAGAATTACTTAGTTTTTTTATATCTTCTATCTTAAGAGACTCAACCACTACATCTGCTCTTAAAGAATCTATACTTTTCTTATTTGTTACTATTATATTCTTTACTTCTAAAGTTGATATTTTATTAACTATTGTCAACACATCATCAAATTTTTTTATAAATTCTTGTAATTCTTTGCTACTAAGCTCAATTGAATTTGCCTTTAAACTACTTTTTAATTGTTTATCATCCATATTTATTCCCTAAAGATAAAATTATTTTATATATATATATTTCAATGATAGTAATCTATTATTTTCTAACATATTATTATATTACCAATAAACACTTATTAAAAGGATACCTAATGAAATAAGCAAATGAATACCAAGCAGTGGTAAAACAAATTTTAACCAATGTCCCCAAGTTACTTTTGCAATTCCAAGTGCAGTCATTAAAACACCACATGTTGGTGTTATAAAATTTCCAAGTCCGGAAGCAATCTGATAAGCTGTAACAACTGAAGACCTTGGAACAGAAAAAATATCAGCTAAAGGTGCCATAATTGACATCGTAAGTGCTGCATGTCCTGAAGAAGAAGGTATTAAACATGCTATTACTATCTGAAACAACTCATTCAAAACTATAAATGCTCCCTTTGATAAACCATACAAAAGATTAACAATGGCATTTAACATAGTATCTATTATTGCTCCATCTGTACCTACTATCATTATCCCTCTTGCTATTCCTATAACCAAGGAACCAAAAAGCAAACTTTTAGCACCTTCAATAAAAGCTTCCCACATTTCTGTTTCACTTATTCCATCAACTACAGCTGATAAAATAGTTAATCCTAAGAATAATATTGTTAAAGTCTGCATGTTACAATTAAACTTTACAATACCATAAACCATTAATAAAATTACTAGAATAAAAGCACAACTAAGTATTTTCCTTTTTAAAGTAAATTCTAAATCATTATTTTTAGTTGCTTGTTCTTTGTTAAAATATTCAAGATGACTTTCACGTAATGAGTACACAATTGAAGC
>PXIH01S0006501.1:4947-16931 GCA_003024985.2 Euperipatoides rowelli | reverse complement strand
TCTATTGTCTTTTTTCTAACTCACATCCCAACAATCATTGCGATCCAAGATGGCTGACTTCTGGTTCCTGTTCTATTGTCTTTTTTCTAACTCACTTCCCATCAACGCAATGCATGGGAAGTGAGTTAGAAAAAAAGTCAATAGAACAGGAACCAGCAGTCAGCCATCTTGGATTCCAATGCTTGATGGGAGGTGAGTTAGAAAAAAGAAAATAGAACAGGAACCGGAAGTCACATGACAGTAACTGGAAGTTTCAGTTAATCCTGAGTGGGTGGGGCAGCTATCGGAATAACAGGAACAGGAAGTTGGCCATCTTGGATTTTTCAATGCATGAAGGGAGGTGAGTTTAAAAAAAGACAATAGAACAGGAATACGTCACTTCCAGTACTAAAAGCCCCTATACCTTTAAGAAACAAGAACCGGAATTTGGCAATCTTGGATTTTGCAATGCATTATGGGTGGACATATATCCCATAATGCATTATAATATAACATTTCCGGTAAAATGACATCATTTCCGGTAAAAACAGCCCTAAACCTATAAGAAACAGGAACCGGAAGTCAGGCATCTTGGCCAGAACCGAAAGTCATGTGACAGGAACCGGAAGTGATATCATACTGGAAATGGAAGAGAGTTAGAACTACCATATTCTATCTACTATTGCATATATAATGTACAGTATTTACCCTATGTTACATAGATATAAATAGAGTATATGTAAATATATAGTATATAATATTGTTATAGATTACTAAATTATATTTTTATTCATTCAATTTATTTTTTTCTTTCTAAATATTTATTCCGCTCTAATTTTTCATTTGTCTCCACGTTAATTATGTGTGTGATGAATATCCATATTTGATTTGAGTATTAGGTGCCGTCACTGCCTTGTTTACAGGTCGTTTTGTAGCTACTGATTAATCTTTTTTTTAATGGTTAAACGAATATCACCTTTAAACTGAAATATAGACTGAAAATATTTACAGTATATAAAGTTTGGACACTCCAACCTAGTTTTATCGTATGTGCTGATGGCCTAGTCTTTTGTTTTTAAAGGCTTGTGAGTCATGAATAAAAAGCTCCATATGTTTTATTAGACTAGTTAAAAATTTGTACGCTGAACTGAGCTCATTCTTTCTATATATTTTGAAATATACTAGCTTATCTTAATAATAATAATTAACCCGCAATGATTTCTTTCCACCGTCTCCATATATTTCTCCGAGAATTAATCGTGGCGATAATGTGATAAGAAATGTGCATAGATATGCCTATTTTAGGGCCCTTTCATTTCAGATTCGATTGTGCTCTCTATGTGTTATATTATTTTACCGCTTTACTGGCGTGCTTAACCTCACATATATTTTAAAAGTTTGTTGCCTAAAATTTTGGAATTACCACTGTTAATGTATTTTTTATTGGTGGATTTCTATTAAAAGCCATCCAATGAAATTGCTTCTCGATCTGTGCATAGAATATTGAGTAGGCTTCAGTACTCCTGTAGTTGAATAATCCTATATCCTCTTGTAATCAAATGAGTATATTCATAGTAAATCTTTTGTTATCTACTGTATATGCAGTATATTGATTGGTTGAATAAAGATTGTCATTTTTTTTCTCCCTTTCTATACTTTACTTTCATATTGGAAGACATTATTCTTACTTTAGTCTAGTAGTGAAGTAACTGACTTTAAAACCCAATGGTCCATGGTTCGAATCTCTCCGATTCCAATTTTTTTGCATAAGATTTTTTTTCACTCAAAACTTATTCCATTCTTTTTTTAGTTTGTAAAATGTTTATTAAATTAAAAATATAATATTCTATTAATAAATACTACTTTATATACCTCATAGGATTAGCATGTAAAAAAGTCCCATTGCATTAACATGCAAAAAGGGCCCATAGAAATAGCATGTAAAAAGTCCCATAAGATTAACATGTAAAACCACTCATAGGATTAACATAGCCGCTGCTTATGTCGCTGCTCACAAATTTTCCCATGTTAATTTGACTTTCCCATAGGATTAGCATGCTGTTTCTCACTAATTTAAGTGTGCCAGAAGCCTCATATTATATACTACTGCCACCCAAACACCATACCGCACAACTACTACTAGGTAAAACGATAAATAAAAAAATCATGGTTCACAGAATAAGATATTGAGCACACATCATCCGAAGAGAGATAGGAGCATGATTGGAGTAGCACTAAGATTAAGAACACCATACAAGAAAATAGGAAGACCATGCTTCAACTGGAATGATAGCTTAAAGCGAGATCTGAAGATGGTCCCAATTCCTCCAGAAGGGTGGAGAGAAATAACAAAAGATAAAATCAAGACTAAAAAGGAATCTATATATTACTAAGTGAAGGGAAAACTTTGGATCCCTTTTTAAGCATATTGGGCGCACGGAGGAGTGTGAGATTTGGCAGAGTTAAAGTTTATATGGAGAGGGAGTGCAATGAGCTAAAATTTATGTATAAAATTAAAACATTCATTGTTTAGTGTTGTGGCGGCTTTTTACAAAGGAATTTCTTATTGGTCGAATTTCGACCAACACTGGATTACTAGTTTAAATGATTATACAACAGGGATTAGTCCTCAGACAGCTATACCTCAGACACACCAAAAGCCAAGAAGAAATACAAATCAAAAAAGAAGAAAAAAAACTACAAGTAATGAGGAGGGAATGGAGAAAAACCGTAAAAGCAAAATTCAAACAGGATAGGAAAACAAAATTACGATAGTGGAGCAAGAACAAATGGGCAAAGTACAAAATGAGAAGAGGACATTACAGAAGGTGGAAAATACTATAGAATCTTCCTGACACAGGGAAAAAAGAAAGTAGAGACGAGGGGCAAAGAAACTAAGAGAAGGGAATCAATATTACTCAAAATTTAAACTATAAATGTTTTACTTATAATCAGCATAAATGTTTAGGTGTATCTTTAATGTCTAGTGATCTGTTGTGTTGTTATGTCATGTGATGTCCTGTACAGGCTCTGTGCAACGGGATGCAAGCTATAGTGTTTTACCCTTAACTTGGTTGGTATAATGTATAGACCGTAATACCAGGAATAGGTTACACTCGCGGGGCAAGCAGTATCATTGACCGAAACGAAACGAAAGCTTTTACATTTACTTATTGAAGAAGAACATCTAGTTTAGTTAATCATAATGGAAGATACAGTCGATTGAAGGGAAATACTAATTTTTGGACAGATAATTGATTTTGAGTTTAATGACTGATTAGTTCAGACAATCAGATCTAATAATAGTTAAGTTATAATAAAAGCTGGAACCAATAAGTTTGAGCCATTTTTATCCAATAAGCTTTGAGGTATAAATAATGGTTTAATTAATGTGCTTTGAATTATAAACATTAGCTGTATGTTACCCAATAAGCTTTGAGCTTTAATTTAACAGAATCTGTGACCAATAAGCTTTGAGGTATAAACAAAAGCTGTAACCAATAAGCTTTGAGCTATAAACAAAATTGACCAATAAGGTTTATGTTTAGAATAGGGCCAAATAAGTCATATTTTAACTTCTAAACCCAGAAGATACTATTCACTAAACAAATCTATTAAAAAGATAAGTGCCGACACTGTTTTTGAATGCAAACAGAGTAGTAGAATAAACAACACTCATTCCACTCCCTAATTGCCTGACAAGAAATAAAATGTTCTCTGAGTTTTAACCTTACTTGACTTCTCAATAGTTTAAAGTAATGGCCACGAGTTACCCATGATTTGACCAAAGTAAATAACTTTTGATTTAAATTCAATTACCACATTTTTGTATATAAAAATCAAATCGCCCCTCAATTTTCTAATTGAAGGACAATAGACGCCATTTCTAATTAAAATATATTTACGAGTTTCCCATGTTTTGTTAAAAAAAAAAACCCATCAATGAATTTATAAACCCTTCTCAAAAAATTATCCATTTTTATCCGATCGCCCAAATTAACAAAATAATAAGCATTGGAACAATAATCCAATTTAGGCTGTAAGTAATTCCTATACAAAAGAATAAACATTTACAAGTCAATGATCAAAAATAAGCTTTTTAACATATACTGTATAACTTACAAAATAATCTGGAAAGCAAATAATCGACATGATACGCAAACGTCATACGTTCATCAACCATTATACCCAAATCTTTATAAACTTATACACATTCTATCAGGTTATCATCCACAAACAAATCTGTATTGAATGAAACATTTCCCATTATAATGCATTTAGTTTTTGAATAATTAATCTTTAAAAGGTTTCCTCTCATCCATAAAGGAAACATTAATTTGAGACTGAAAAACAATTTTATCCTCTTTACGGTACTGTAAAAATCGTAAATAACTTGATATCATCGACGTAACTGACAATATTTGCAAAAGGTAATTTATGTAAATCCGCTATATACAGATTGAACAAAACAGCCGAGAGGACGGCACCCTGCTGTAGGCCACGATTTCTCCAACCTATTCCTGAACAAATATGGTCAATCTCAGTAACAAAAGGGCCATCCGATAAAAATTCAAATATACAATGGCATAATATTAAAGGGATACCCATATTTATCTTTTTTTTTGTCAGTCGATCAATACATACAGATCGAAAGCATTAAACAGATCGAAAAAAATTATTGCCACTCTATGGCCCTTGTCTCTTAATTCTGTCCATGCATTATAAGCATTTAACAAACATGTTTCTGACGAATGACCTGTTCGAAAACCATGTTGAAATTCACTAAGGTTAGGTTCAACTAATGGTTTCAATAATTGCAAAATAATCATTTCCATAATTTTAGCTATATTATTTGTTAAACAAATTGGTCTATAATTCTGCGGGTCTGATCGATTACCCTTCTTAAAGATTGGCTTAATTATTGTTTGCTTCCATGTTTACGGAATAATACCCACCTGAAATAAATTATTAAACATTCTTAAAATAATCACAGAAAATTCAATAATAAATCTTTTAATCAAAATATTTGGTAGTCCATCTGTACTAGTTATAAATGAATTTTTTAGACCATCCATCAATACAATCACTAAACTGTAATCTAATTACATCACTATCAATAAAATAACTATTACTATATACTGTAATTTCCTAAACGCATTTGCAATCTCCAAAAGGTCCTTTATCATTACATCATTAATGATAATATAATTAATCTTATTACTTCGATTGTTCTTTGAATCTCTATAATCTTATATATACTAGTTGGATTAACTTTAATTTTGTTTCTGCGGGTTAAACAAAACAATATTTTATTCCTTCTAGTTAATTTTACAACATCATTATGTTTACTTTTATAGGCCCCGGAAGCTAAAAGGTTTTTATTTTTCCTAAACATCTTAAACAATCAATTTTTTCAAGTTTTAACTCAATAAGTTCAACATATAGCCACTCCGGAAGTTTTTTTCCTTTTTTTTAGTATTACTACACCTTCGTCTAGGTGTATGAGTTTCGATCATCTCTTCAATAATCATACCCACTTTATCACTCATCCAACTGACATCACAGATGTTATCAACAATTAAGTCCTTTAATTTCACCAGAGAGGAGTGGAAGCCATTAAAGTCAGTATTAATAAAATCATAAAATTCATATAAATTAGTACCTGCTTCCTTCGGTCTAATTACTGCATGATCTAATTACTGCATGATCACTCTTAAAAATCAGAGGCATATCCTCAATATTACAAATTAAGTCAGGATCATTAACAATCAATATGTCGAACAAATGAGGAAGAATTTCCCCTAAAATGAATGTGGCATTCAAAAATTTGAAATAATATATTTGATTGAATAAATTCAATAAGACTACAACCAAAACTATCACCTAAATTATTTAAAAATTTCCAATCAATATAGGGCAAATTTAAATCTTCCATAAATAGAAAATAATTCAAATTACATTTATTAAAATATTCATACCCATTATAAAGACATGTCATAAATTCCAATTTGGATATCGTATCATAATCAGGTGGTCTGTAAAACAGACAAACAAACCATTTTAATGAATTAACTCTTAATTTAAACCACATAATTTCTATATTTCCACATTCCAAAATCACCTGTTCAAATTCCAAATTATCTCTATAAATTACCACTAGGCCTCCACCCCCACTAGACCGTTTTCTTATAGTGCCATCTACTGAGTAACCCTTCAAGTTTATTAATTCAAATTGCTCAATACTTTTGAACCAGGATTCGGTTATTGCAAAAAAATTATAGGTTTTTTTTAATATTAACAATTAAACTAATTTCATTTTATTACTTAACGATAGTGCATTAGTATAAAAAAAATTATCAGTACATTTTAATTGCTATTCTTCACCCAAAACACTATCATTTTCTAAAAAGGTATAATATTACCGCCCTGCATCTTCGCACTATCTTGAAGCACTATAATTCCATTTTTAATTATGACGTTTTCTTTCTGATTACCGTATGTCTAAATTTTAACTCTTCATTAAGTAATTTATCTTTCTCTCTTTGCGTCTTATTCTTATCCAATGTCAAAAATATTTTTCTATTAGATAAATCGCAATGGGCCAATAATGGGTGTTTGCTGAAAAACACCCATTTATTATATACTGAATCAAACTTTATCTGAATAAGCCTGTATTTATAACACTTATAAATATGCAAAAGTTTTAAACATTGTTATGTCTTTTTATAATAAATTGAATCTGAAAGCAAACAAAAAAAAAATGTCTTTATTAAATTATACTGTATGATAGCATACAGTCAGATTCGAATTACTGATTTTTACAGTATAATGTATTTTCAAAAAAACTCATATCTTTAAAAATAAATGGAATTAAAANCTACTTTTTTTGTTTTTATATAGGCTAGTTTAATAATATGTTTTCATTTATTGTATATAACTTTTTCCCATTAAAATTAGTTTAAAATTTAATAATAAATTAATTTCCAAAATACCTCCGTCGCCTATGGTATTATAACATGCGTAGGTGGCGCTCTTCTGTTATGGGCTTGGGTACTATTTGGTTGTGCTGAGTTTTGAAATACTTCTACTAATTGTTAATTAGAACCATTTGTATAGAATTATAGAGAAAATATGTATGATTTGATTAAAAAAAATCTAGTTTCTTCCTAACCTGGATCACAGCTATTCCTGATTGAAAATTTGCAATTTATGAATTTAGACACGGCTGAAGTCTATTTGAATGCAACCAGAAACTAACCAATAAACCAAGTCTATACTAAATCCAGGTCGATCTAATGTGGTTGCTAGCAATCAGACATTAGAAGGATGTCTATTGGATATATTCATGACCTGTTATCTATTTATAATTTACGTAATCTGTAATGACATTTTTATCACACGTCCAGATCCCGCCTGACTTAATATCACAGAAAAGAAAAAAAATTAATAATGTTAATTTAAATGCTTTGGAATGTTATATAGACATTAAATTTTAAGCCAATAACAATCATAACTACTAGATAAGTTTATAAATATGAATTATTTGGTATTTAGTCCACCCTAGTACTGTACTACGATCTACAGTAGAGGTTTAGGGGTGGGATCTTAACGTGGGATGGAAATGTCATTACAGATTACGTAAATCAATAGATAAAAGGTCATATGATATAAATATATCTAATAGACATCATTTTAACTTTTGGTTCCTAGCAACCACATTAAATCGACCTGAATTTAGTGTAGACTTGACCTATTGATTAGCTTCTGGCTGCATTCAAGTAGACATCAGACGCTGTCTAAATTCGAAAATTGCATATTTTTAATCGAGAATAGCTGCCGATCCAGACTAGGTAGAAACTAATTTTTTTTTTTTTAAATCAAATCACACATCCTTTCTCTATAATTTCTATATACTGTAAATGGTTTTAATTAACAATTAGTAGAAGTATTTCAAAACTCAGTGCGACCAAATAGTACCTAAGCCCATAACAGAGGAGCGCCACCTATGCATGTTATAAAACCATAGGTAACAGAGGTCAAGATAATTTTGGAAATTAATTTATTTTTTAATTTTAAACTAATTTTAATGGGGGAAAAATTACATACAATAAAACAAAACATATTAAACTATAAGTTAAACTAATTGCTTTAATTTTTTAGGATGGTCAAATTAGCATCATGCAGTCATTCTGGGAATCTGTTACTAAAATTCTGACAGAAGAGTTTTCCAGTGCAGCAAATGGTAATGTTTTTTTATATATTCATATTGCTATGTTAACCACTAGAGTGTTGAGTTTCTATAATAATTATCATTTAAGCTCAACCCTAATTATAGGATAGGATGAGATCTATGTTTATCATAAGAAAACACAAAGAAATGTATATTGTAGCATAGTAATAGCTTACTAATTTATATTGTTAATATTATTAATTGATTTTAGATACAATCATGTATAAGGTTAGTAAATTATACATTTTACTATGTACAGTAGGCTATATGAATTATTATTAATATTAAATGTCAAATGAAATGATTTTTTTTTATTTATTTATTTTGAAAGACAATTTATTACTAAAAAAAATTAAAAATGTATAAAAAAATAAGTTATTTAAAGATAAAATTAAAATATTACTGTCTCCCATCTGAGATTACAAAAAAAAAAAGGTTTAAAATTTCTTTTGGGTCTGAGATTATTTTGATGAGGAAATAAATGTCTCTAAACACTAGGTTACTGTATATTCCAATTCCAGTATTTATGCTCTAAGTAGAATACCCATCCGCTTGTTGTAAAGTTTGTTTTGATTTTTTTTTTAAACAAATTGGACCATAATAGTACAATAGATTAATTTGTAGTGATTTTGTACAAGTATTTAAACAATTAGTCCATATGATATCGAGCCTTTAGCTGACGATGGTAGTGAATCGGCGTCATTTGATATTGACCCCACTAAGTTGAAAGAACATAAGCAGCATACAAATACAGAATTCACACTTGATATTGTTTGCAAAAAAAGTAGTAAATGCTAAAGATTATAATAACAGTGATGGCAACTACTATGTTTTCCCCATTGTTTCTACAGATAGGCTACCTACTCTACGGCACTACGATAGTATGTTCTGTAATACATATTTTTTTCTTGTTATGTCTTTACAAATACAAGAAACAGGTTAAACTAATAACATTTAATATTCAACATCAAACGTAAACGTCAACTACAGGTTTTCCAACAGTACTAAATTTAGCCTACTTCCATACATTTTCCTATAACATTCTAAACTAGAAAGTTTATCATGTTGTATGGCAAATTGTTAATTATTTAATTAGATAAATAATTAATAGTCTATTTAAAATACACAACAATATCCCCTCAAAACGATGTGTGGCAACGCTCAGGGGGGGATGTTGGGGCCTCTAGGGTAGCGAGGTGAAGCAGTGTAGGCAATTTAGAATTTGCCTATCTAGAACAGTTCAGCCGGTAATCGTTGGGTAATGGTTTGTGGTAGGTGAAGAGTAGGTCATTTACTTTCAAGGTGAGATTAGTCTGCTCATTCAGTTAAAAAGTTCTTAAAGGTTTGCACAAAGCATTCTGCCTACATTTTTGAGGAAGGGTGGTATGGCGGTGATGGTGTGCTTTATGCCCCGATTTCGACAATAGGTTGATGTGAACTGTGTCAAATTTTCAAACACAAGTTGTTCCATGTATCTGTATCTAGTGAAAAAGCTGTTTGGATTGTATTAGTAGTAGACATTGATACAAATTCAGGCCATTTGGAAAAGCATCTACTAATACTAGAAAAGTATGTCCTGCTATAGGTCCAACAAAATCTACATGGATCCTCTCCCACTGTGCTTGTGGTCTAATCCAAGGTTGCAGGAGTGTTTTGGGTGGGTCCTTGGCCTGTAGTGCACATGATCAGCATTTTTGTCTGTCCTATCTGTTTGTCAAAGAGTGGCCACCAAAAAAGGGAATAGGGTAACATTTTCTTCCTCATGATGCCAGTATGGTGTTTATGTAATTCTGTCAGGTCGCAACTTAGTTGGTATGATTACACGATTTCCCCATAGTAGGCATGTGTCCTGAATTCTTCCCTTTTTCGAAAGAATGGGTCCAGCTTAGCCGAGATTGACTGTTGAGCCAATCGCTTTTTACGTAGTCGGATACCTAGGTTAACAGTTTGTCCTGAGTGGTTTCATCTGCTATTTCTTTATAGGTCCAGACTAACTCTCTTCCACTTGGTCTATAAGGAAGGTAGTTTGATCCAGTTCGGCAGCTGTGCATTCTTGGTATTTGCATGGCAGTCTGGATAAAGCATAAACATTATTATTTTGTTTAGATAGGTGAAACTTAATATTGTAGTTGTAGGCTGATAATATTATTGCCCACCTCTGGTGTCTGGCTGTAGTGAGGGGTAGGAACTATTTATCTATATGCAGAATGTGCGTTAGTGATTTTTGGTCTGTGAATATAGTAAACTTATGACCAAAAATACATTGATGAAACTTTTCTATGGCAAAAATGATCACCAGCACTTCCATGTCGAAATGAGAGTAGTTCCTTTCCATGGCTGTTAGGGAGCGTGAAGCAAAGGCAATAGGTCATTATTCACCATCTGTATTCTGGTGTGACTATATGGCTCCTACTCCAGTTGGCAAAGCAACTGCTGCTACTTTAATTGGTAATTTGGGGTCGTTATGTGTCAGTATGAAGTGTGACATAATTGCCTTTTTTATTTTCGTAAAAGCATTTTATGCCTTTTGGTCCCAATTGCATTTGGCATTTTTTGCAGAGTAGTTGGTTTAATGGTGCCAGTGTTGTTGCAAGATTAGGCAGAAATTTTTGATAATAACTTCTAAGTCCTAACAGTGATCTCAATTGAATAAAATTTTGTGGTGCTGGAGCTGCTAGTATTTCTTTTATTTTTTTGTTGGGTGGGTTGTACACCTGTGGAGCTGATCACATGACCTAGGTATTCAACCTCTCGTTTACGGAGTTTACACTTGTTCCTGTTTAAGTGTATGCACGATTTCTCCAGTTTGTCTAGAAGTTTTACCAAGTCTTTAATGTGGGTATCCTTATCAGGGCTTTGCTACCAATATATCGTTTAGGTAGCATGTAGTGTTGGGGATACCTGCAAGGATTTTATGGATGGTGTGGACGCAATTCCAAATGGTAGCCTTGTTACCTTGAAGAGGCCATTGTGTATAATAATGGTTAAATACAAGTACTGTGATGATGTTTGACACATTAATACCTGCTTGTAGGCCTGTGACAGTCCAGCTTTGTAAAAATCATCCCACGGGCTAGCCTAGTTATTAGGTCATCTATAACCGGTAGTGATTATTGATCCTTTTTAATATAATTGTTTAGGCCAACTTTGTAATTCGTGCATATTCTTAGTGAGTTGTCTTCATAATTGGCACTATTGGTGCCGCCCAGTCTGAGTACTGTATGGGTTCTAGTATGTTTTGTTGATATAGCTTATGCAACTCTGATTCTATTTTGGGAGCAGCGCTAAGATATGTGTATATTTGCAAAATTTTGGGACAATGCTTTCTTTTAACTCGATATGTGCTCTAAAGTTTTTGATTAGCCCTAACTCAGATGAAAATAACTTTCATATTTATTTAGCAATAAGTCTATGTTGGGCTCTAGCCCTAACTGCATGGGCGGCAAGGATAGTTCATTAGTATTGTGTTGTAGAATGCCTACCGGTAATGCTTCTATCCAGATCCTGCCTAATAAAGGTGTTGATTGTTGAACATTTATTTTTAATAAATAGCTCCTGGTTTGTGGCCCATTTATTTTGTGAAGAAATGTTTACAGTTACTTTTCCCACTGATGTGATTATATTCTGGAAGGTGGTAAGTTTGATATTAGTTTTCTGTATGTTAAGGTTACCCAGAGCTGGATTAACCTTTTGTGGGGCCCTAGACAAATTTATTTTTGGGGCCCTTTACTAATTCATATAATGAAAAAACAAAGAAAATGCCAATAAGCTCAAT
>PXIH01S0006494.1:0-10470 GCA_003024985.2 Euperipatoides rowelli | reverse complement strand
TACTAAAGTTAAAAGCATTAATTTAGATAATACTTATGTATTATAAAGAATATTCTCTGAATGAAATAAACTCACATGTCACCCATCTTTACATACATATGTACAAACTGAAATTATATCGAGTAACTCAGAGAAGCCCCTCACACTAAACAACAGTACAGCACATGTATACAGTAGTGGGATTCATTTTTTTAGGAAAGGGTTTCATTTCTCAGGGACAGAATTAAAAGAACTACACACCTCCCCGAATATTATTTTAACCCTTTAACTATGGGTTGACGTATGTGAGTGTGAACCTCAGCTAAAGTCATTAAAAAAGAACAGATATACTGTAAATACTTGGGGGATCTGATGGGTTTTTTATTTATTTTTTGTTATTTTTAATTAAACAGAAATAAAAAATTAATTAAAATGTTTAGGAAGAGGTTCTCTGAACTGNACAAATTTTAAGAAAGGGTTCTTGAGAACCTCTGGGAACCCCCTGAATCCCATCACTGCATGTATAGTACAAGCATGAGGCGGGCGTTCTGAGCTGAATAAAAAAAAAGACTTACACACACACGCACAAAAATATTTTGATTAAACTGTATATTTTTTATAATTTATAATATTAAAATAAACCCCTCTGCCAATTTTCAAAGAGCCACAAAATTTGCTGAAAGAGCCACATGCAGCTTTGGAGCTGCAGGTTGCAGACCCCTAGCCTATACATTACTTAAAAATATGTTTGAGAGAGGCTTAATTGAAAAAAAAAAAAACCAAGCATTACATTAATTGTCTAGTGTATATTAAACCTAGAAGCAATGCTTTTTTTAAAAAAATTGCAAAATCTTGGGAAATTTTTTGATTTGTTTTCTTTTCCTCTTCAATAATCATATTTTTTTAATATTAGCTTTTTATAGTTTAAAAATACATTAATTGTTTTAATATAGCACTCAATACACCATTAACATAAATTTTGTTCAAGGGGCATGTATTTCTTTTAGCATACATTTTTAAAATGCCCCTATCTTGGTATTCTTAATTCTTGAAAAATAATTATGGATGTAAAAAGTTTTGCCTAAATATTTATAGAAGTGGGATAGTGGTTCTTTACAAGTAGATCCTAAATCTATGGGACACACCACATAGAATCTGGGTCACTACACATACAGTTTATATTACTATATGTTTACTTTTTCTTCTAAATTATAATATTGTTTATTTATAATAATTGTAAAAGGATTAAATAGTCATATTACATTTTACAATTTCCAGAGATGCAAATATTGAGTATTGGTCTCAATTAGAAAATTAATTTTGAACTCTTAAAATTAACTCTGGGACAGTTGCCATTTGTAGCTGCTCAATTTTCTTTTTTCTTTTTATGCATCTCAGTCACTGTAAGATGTCTGATTCTTGTTATGTTTTTGTATTGGATTTAACAACTTGACAAATGAACCATGACTATTTGTCTTAAATATGAAATGTATTTTAATATACAGAACAACACATGACTGTCATAGACCATAGCTCTCTATATAAACAATAACAAACTGACCATGTCATCAGTAATAGCAACACTATCTAGTGTTTACAATATATGCTAATACAGTATATCCATTTACAATTAATTGAAAGTTGATGTAAATTTTAGATATGGATGAGAAATTCTTTTATAATGTTTTCTTCCTACATAATTGTGAATAATTTTGTTTAATTATTTTTTAAAATCTAACAAGTTTCAATAATATTTAATTTGTTTCATGCTTTTTTTTTCCTTATACATTATTTAATGACTGTTATGTTTTTGTTTTGGAAGCAGAACTTGACAAATGGACAACAATTATTTTTATTAAATATGAAAAGTCTTTACGGATTTATATACGTTACAGTACATTACATGACGACCATAGTTTTCAATATTTAAATAAACTGACCACATCAACAGCACTATCAACACCATCTGATGTTTACAATACATATTAATATAATTTACAAAAAATACAATGTTCATAACATTTCTCCCTCCTAAGACTTTAATTTATGGGAGCACAAGGTTGCTTAACTTTATCAGTACCATGATCACTAGTATCTCTGCTTTCAAATAATGGCATTGTTTGATACCCATTCCTAAAGTCAACAATCCTGGCTGGAGGATGTAAGGAATAATTCAACAAGAATAAGCACAACTGATTTACATGTACTTTCCTAATCTTTCCAGTACCCTATTTTACTAAGTAGACTGACCACCTTTCCAATTTTTTTCATAATACAGCCATACCACTTTACTTCCCTCTTAAGTGGACTCCAAAGTAAAACTTTATCATTAATTTTAAAATATTTATGAGGTCTACTTGACTGCTCTTGTTGCATTTATGCTGTAGTGGTTTTAACATTAACATTTCCGTATGAGGATTAAATGTAAATAACATTTGTGTAGGACTACACTATTATGTAGGTGTAAATCGATAATTTTCCAAACAATTATTTAACCGTTATTGAATAGGAACAACACGATTACTCATATTTTCCGCTACTACTGAATGGATTACCATTTTTTTTTATGATCTCACCATTTTTTCCACAATACCATTATTACTAGATGGATTATATGGTGGTGAAAAAATTAACTTGATATGCCATTTTAGCTATTTTGTAAGTTCACTAGAATTAAATGGAAGGCCATTGTCATGCACTAAAAGTGCAGGGTATGAAAATCTAAAAAACAATCCTCCAGTTTATCTTTTAAGGATGATGCAATCATACTCTTCATGTTCTAACACTCAGCCTATTTACTAAAGTCATCTACTAAAATATCGTTAGCTTATTTGTTTCTAAAAAAATTATGTGGACACGTCTCCATGGACTTTTTAATCTCAGCCATAAGAAAATTCTTTTTTAACTTGAATCCTTTTGAGTCAGCTGACCTTCAGGACATGCTGCCCTTCCACCAAATATAGTTTCTGATTAACAATTTAGTACATACAATACCAATGTGATTTCTATGTAACATATCTGAAACCTGAGATCTCAAACTTTTTGGAATTGCCACACGATTACCCAAAATTAAACCTCTTTTCTACACAAAAATCCATTCTCAGTTTAAAATAGTAACATAATTCTGTACTCTTGTCTGGAATAACCCAACCATTATCGGTATACAATAACAATTTTGATAACAATTCATTTGCTAATGAAGACTATTCAATTTTCTGGTTATAAGACGTTTGCTCTGCAAACCACAATTTTATTCAAAAAAATAAAAACAAATAAACATGCTAAAGCATGTACATACAGTATGTACAAATAAACAATAATTTCAAATGCATAAAATAATTTTTTCAAAAAAATATTTACAAGAATTATTTTGCAATTTCCCCCCGACAAAATCTACAGAAAAGTGTTTACAATCTAGATAATAAAGTATTTTCATTTCTGAAGCAAAATAAGGCCACATTCTAAGCCTGATTCCATTGAAAGTCATTGCATTGCGAGCCTTCCATGTAAAAAAGAGAGCATAAATTATAATAATTATAAATTTTTGTTTTGAAGCAGAAATAACCCTGTCTCAACTAGGTGAGAAAGACCATCTGCATTCCCTATAAGACTTTTTTTTTTATACTTTATATTGTAATTTTAAGCTGAAAGCAAAATACTCAATCTTTGTAACCTTGCTGATGCCAGCTGTGGTATACTTTTATGTGGATTAAAAATATTTTTAATGGCTCATGATCAGTGAATATTGTAAAAGAATTTCCATATAAATATTTATGGAAACTTTTATAATTTTGCAAATACAATTACAAGACACATGATCTAGTTCGCTATATCCCTTTTCTGGTTGTAATAAGGTAGCCGATGCAAAAGCCACTGGTTGCTCCACACCATTGACCACATTACTTAATATTGCTGCTACACTATAACTACTGCTATCACAAGAAATTTTGGATTAAATAACACAAGTAAGGCTCTACTCAATCTTACTCTTAGTGAAGGATATTCTTACTCTTAGTGAAGTACACATTACACTCCTTAGACATTCCCATGGAACATTTTTTCTGGTTAACTACTTGTATAATAGTTCTAGTAAATCCTCTGACATTAATAAATTTATGATAAAAATTCAGCATACACAAAAATGCCATTAATTGTGTTGTATTCCTGGTATTGGACATTCCTTAATTGTTTTTACTTTGGTAAGACACTGTTTCAAACCATCTTATTTCAGGTTTATTTCAACTAACACATAATACCAAGAAACGATTTGAAAGAAGCTAAAAGCCCCGATCAAATAAACACTCATAAAAATAAATTTGATTTGACTAGAAAAGGCCCTAGCCCCAAAGGATATGGGCTTAATTCACATGTATTAAAAAAGAAAATATAGATGATTAGAAAAAATACGGTACTTCAAAAAAAAAAAAAAAAGTAGAGGAAAGTCTATGTAAACAGCAGAAACAATATCACATCGCAACCAAGTCTATCACCTGACAGGTGTAAAACAATCTAGATGAAGACATCTATACTTAAAAATTAGTCATTGTCTTGACCTATCACAAACCCTAAATACTCCAAGGATTTTACAAAGAATAAACATTTATCTAAATTTAGTTTGATGTGATCACTTAATTTATTAAAATTTGCATTATAAGTTTTCTTTACACTCTTCATAATTATTGCCATCCACAATTATATTATCTAGATGTGCACAACTTTTTTTTATACCTTTTATTTAAGATACTATTGATTACAAACTGAAAAATAGATGGTGAAGAACTCAACCCAAAAGAATGTCTGTTAAATTGAAACTAACCCAATAATTTGTTTACAGTTAACAACTGTTCACTTGAATCACTGACCAATAACTGTAAATATGCATTTGAAAGTCTAAATGACAAAAAATGCTACACCCTGATAATTCATTAAAAATATTTTCAGCTCTGGACAAAGTATATATATGCACCTTCAAAAATTTATTTACTGTCACCTTTAAGTCAACACATAGTATAACTTTTTCATTCTTGCAATGTCACAAACTAATGGTAATGCCCACTGATTATAAGAAACTCATATTAATTACTCCTTGTTTTTCCAAATCCCCCAATTCCTATATCACTTCCTCTCTCAATGCAAAATGAACATCATAAGCTTTATGAAATATGGGAATTGTATTTTCTTTTAAATGCAGATCGACTTCAAAACCATTAATCAGATCATTGTAAGCATTTGGAAAAATAGATGGATAATGTTTTTTAAGGACTAACAAATTGATCTTCTGATAAACAAAAATTTTCAAGCACAACTAAATTTACATCATTTGTACCCAGCATATTAGATTTCTAATTTGGATTTACAGTAACAAAAACAGCCTGTCATGTAATAACAATGCTTTTTGCAAGCTATTATCAGCAATTATGAGACAAATTATTAAAAACTTTACTAGTAAATGTAACCTTTACATAGATTATTATTATAGGGCTTTATTCAACATAAAAAACATTATATAAATATCATACTTTAAAAGTAATTTGAGTGTTCTATAAAAGGCCATAGCCTCCAAAAGAGATGTTGGCCTAATTCACATAATTTTATACAAATAAATTATAATTGATTAGAAAAACAAATAATAGAAAAATAAAGTCAGTGGACAAAAAGTACTAAGTTGCAAATCAGAAATCCAATGGGCTATTAACAATCCAGATGATAACAGTTCAATAAATAAAATTTCCATACCATAAAAACAATCGGAAAGCGAAACAATCCAGATGATATCCATATAATAAGTCCGATGATTAAAAATATATCATTGACCACGAGACAGGTCCATGAAACAAATCCAATCAGAACAAAGTTACAGTCCAGATGAAATCCAATTTACTAAGAAATAATTCCGATGATTAAATAATAACATAGCGTTCAAAATCCTTGAAACTCGCCATAAATAAACGTAATTATATGATGGTCACATGGTCAATCTAAACATAGTAAAAGTCCACAGCTTCAAAGAAAAACACAATAAAATAAAAGGGAAATAAAACTTCAGGATAAAAAGAAGTAAAAACTAAGAGGAAAAGTATATTTTAACTTCAAAATACACAATCCAAAATANAAAACACAAGGAATCACCAACGATAACTGGTTATCACAGGCCCTGAGAAATACCTAGTCATCTGTAGACGAGAAAATCATCGCACTACGAATATCCACTGCAGATCCGAAAGCCAGCAAGATACAACAGCTTCATTGGAAAATCATAAATGATAGAGAAAAAACATTAAGTGAAAAAAAAACTCAAACACAAAAGTACAGTAGGCTATATACAAAATAAAGGCTATTTACAAAAGATAAGCTGCCATTTAAGGCGCTACATTCATTGTTTTCAAACCTTTTGTAACCAATTCATTTTGATTGGCCACTGCAAGCTTCCATCTGTGAATTCTCAATCTAATATAATGAAAAAATCATTTGTACATAAAAATGGAAGAATTGACACATTTGACCCACAATCTACTTAAAAAATAACATTTGAACGATTTAACATTAGGTTAACAATACGAGGAAAACTTGTAGTAGTATTAATTGCATTAATATTACTAAGGTTGACATAACTTAGAGAAGAAAACCTGCAATTTCTAGTAATATGCCAAGTGTTATTACACTGAAAACAAACCCACCCAGCTACTGGACATTTTTGATCCTTAAGTATGCTTTTTAGAACATTGTGACATTTGTTCTTAAACATTTTTTAACTACTATAACCATGGCTACTAGAACTAGGTTTAACAAAACTATAATAATTGCTCTTATTACTAACAATCTATTTATGTGTTTTTGACAAATTTTGGCATTTACTTTTTTATTTGGGCTATCATTATTACTAAAACCGAGTAGCCTACACTATTTTTGACTTTACAAACATATACACTCTCCATTTTCTGTACATTGTCCACTGACTGTTTTTTAACAACCTCCATGTCCAACATGACTTTGCATACAATCTTGAAAGTCAATTTTGATTCTGCTAATAAATGGCGGATCATAACTTCTTCCTTTAATCCTACTATAAAACGATCTCTTAATGCCTGGTCCAAAAAAACTCTCAAAATTATAATTGGTAAACAGTTGCCTTAATGCTACTATAAAGTTTTTAACAAATTGGTCAGACTTTTGTGATCTTGAATTAAACATATCTTTCTGATACATCTAGGTGTTGTGTTGAATAATAACTTTTCAGTAATTCAACCAGTTCAGCAAAAGTTTTGTTCGTAGGTTTCAACGGAATAATCAAGTTTTTGATATATTTCTGCATAAAACACAACAATTAAACATTTTACTTTCTCCGCTTCTGAAGTACCGGTACCATTAACTTCAATAAATACATCCAAGCGCTCTAAGAAATAAAAAAAAGGCTCATTTCCTGAAATACAGTATATTATGGAATTTGACCAAACATGTAGTTATTATTACGAGAAAAGGTGCTTGTGTTTGCACTAACGTTAACATATCACTCGGATTTATCATTTTTCCACCACACGATTATTTCTTCTTTACTAATGAAAAAATTCTACTCCCTTTTTTTTCGACTTACACTTGTCGCTATAGGCTACATGTTATTGAATTTGATGGAACAACTTGACAAAAGAACCGCAACTGTTTGCCTTAATTATGAAATGTCTTTTAATATATGTAACAATACATGTTTATATAGCTCTCTATATAAACAATAACAAACTGACCACGTTATATAATATCTATTAATATATCCACTTACAATTCAAACAGAAAAATATATAGTATAATACTTGTAGGATACAAATCTTTAACTCTTCATTTTTTCAAATGTAATGTGTGAAACAATATTGATTTAAAATTGAGGAAGACATACCAGTTCATGAAAACTAATAAGCTGTTCATTTCATTATATAGTAATTATTTTTTATTGTAGATCTATTAATTCACATTAGTGTAATAAATTATCAGAATTGTAACAAGTTTAATTTCTAATTTAATTTAGAAACCTATTAAAAGTAGTGGTAATTAAAAAATTATTTTAAATTAGCAAATACATTGTAACAGGGATTTTTAAAAAATGTGGGTCTCTATCTGATTTTTGAACCTTTTTTGTTCTTTTATCATAATGTAAGTTAGAAAAATGATTAGGCTGAAATTATCCAAAACTAAAGATTTTCAGCCAATTCCTTGTCTAGTATTTTGCTATGATTCTCTCAATATTGTGAGGATTCTCTAAAAATAACACTGGATATGTCTTGTGTATACTGTATTTATTAAAAGCCTGGTGACTAAATTATAGACTAACAATACCATACCCACACTATCTTGCAGACATTTACAAGACTTTTGTTACATAGAAACATCATATGAAAAAAAAAAAAGCTTTTGATTAAATTGGCATTCATTTGCATCAAGAAGGGATACTTCCAGCAGTGTGTGTTTCATATAAGTTTGTTGAATAATGAGACTGTGTTCTAAATCTATCATTTAATTGCTTGTCATGTTTTTATGACAATAGTCAACATTTCATTTTAGTTCCTTTGGTGAAATATAAATGAAATAAGTCTAATTTTAAATAATCAAGTCTTCTTGACTAATCCTTTGAACACTTGTGATATACCTGGTACATCATGATTTCACATTTTACTAATGATGGGCAAATTATTAAATAATCTATTTAGGATGTTTCTTAATGGCAAACTTACATGCACACACATTAGATTTGAATCTGTTTAAAGTAAATAAATAATTTGATATTTATAAATAAATAATTTAAGATTACTTCTGTCACACTACAGAGACGCTCTTCCAGCGTTAGAAAAAAACGGGTTCAAACCCAACAGCCTGATTGTATCACTCTACCAAAGCTGGAGAAAGGAAGCAACTGTAAAAGTGATGAGGCGGTAAGGAGATTAACATCAGATCTATGCTTACAAAAAATTAATTCAATTTTATTGTATGCATTAAAATCAAGATATAATTCATTTATTTGAATTTTAGACAACAAAATGTACAAGGGGAAAAGAAGAATTAGAAAATAATAAACAGTGAGGCTTTTATAATAAGTGAAAGAAATATTCACTTGTTATATTTTTAAAAATTATTGATTCTAAAATTTATATTCTTGGATATAAGCTACAAGATACATTTGGTACAATCAGAAAACAGGGTAGCAAATGTAAATAGTTAGAAGAAAAATTTTTTATGCCTGGATGTAATTTTAAGTAATTTTGAACAGTAGTGTGTCTACAGTTTTATACCAAGTTAGAATTCCCTGTTTACGGAAGCAATACATTCTATTAGATGATTTAAAGAAATCCTGCACTGACGGTTATGATAAAGTATGGTATGTCTTTCGTTCTTAATGGTCTCTATGACATGAATTATTAAACAATGAAGAATGGCTTCCTTGAATTGCAATAGCCTATTAGATTATTAGGCTTGTAATCTAGTTATAAAGCTACAAATATAATTAGGCTTTTATTTAGGCTCAACAATCTACAATGTTTTATTCAATTTACTATCTTAATAGAAAAAAAAAAGTAATATTTAAAATTTGATAAATTTTGCTCCTTCAGAACAAAATAAAAGTTAATATACGTTTACAAAAATTCTCAACAACAAAAAAAAAACAAAAAAAAAAAAACACATTTTATGTGTTTAGTGATATAACCTATTTTTGCATAACTTTTTTTCAAACTGCATTTAGTTATTTTACTTATTCTAAGAGAAATATAGCTGCCTATTTGCAGCTATATACAGTATATATACTGTATATATACATTATATAAAGCATATACCATATATACAGTATAATGTTCCGACCTCTCGTAACATTACCAACTCGATGCAGTAGTGGGAGTATTGAACATACAACAAAATATCAATAAACATATGAAACAAGAAATCCAATTTTGTAAATAAGNACTTTAATTGTAGNATAAAATANACAAGGTAGAACAATAGATGACTGGTAGAAAAGACTAGTGAAACCGGTCTTACCTTNTNACAAAGAAAAGGTATGGCTTCCAATATTGGCCAAGCTTTACAACAACAGGGTACAACGTACACTGGAAACAGATGACTGTAAATATTATTCTATACAATAAACTATTCTTGGTAACTAGAAAAGGCCAAGCGGGCGGCTCATGACCGTAGTCCCGTCTTGTCTAAATGTGCGACACTACCTATAAATAGGACGGTGCCGACTTTACAGGCCTCTCCTCTCCCGTTACAGATGGCATGACAAAAACTATAACGTGGCTTGATGTGATAAGTGGGAGAGGAAGTCAACAACTTAACCTAGCTACATTATTTTTTATATTACAAAAGTACNTCATCTAATTATTCAAATACTGGAGCATTCTATAATACCCTATCTGATACGCTCCAATCAGATTCAGCAAGCATGGCTACTCCTAAATTCCATAGTCACCTATAAACATAAACACATTTGGTACTATTGTAATGAACTCT
>PXIH01S0006486.1:25522-37434 GCA_003024985.2 Euperipatoides rowelli | reverse complement strand
ATAAACATGCTTTCTGCAATGAGGCGCTTTTTCGTATGATGAATTTGTGCAAGGATTGAAAAATTGCTATGGCTGACAGCATGTGATGTCTGGATATAATATTAATTTTCGAGTGGGGGTCATGTGAAAATTAATATTTTTAAAATCCCATATCATCATCATTACAGCTGATAAATCCCATACCCTCGTCGCCCTCCATCTTGACGAATACATCACCCTAATAAACTCTGCCCTTCTTAAAAATAATTTTGTTCAATTACCTAAAAACATACATAATACTCAATAAATAACCATTAAATCATTTTTATACCATCTCCTTCAACAACATGTCTTCACTACCAAACTTATAACCACATTTACCCTTCAGTATCTGCCCTATCTCCCATATATGGGAAATATAAATTACATAAAACAGAACCAGGCCGTCGTCCACTAGTATTGACATCCGTTATATATCATTCTGCCGCCTTTAAATGGCTCCTACCCCTCATACAAAAATATAGCCGTGTCACTCATAACATCAAAAATAACTTATCTTGTTTCAAAACTCCAATCCATTAACATTTCACCATCCAATCGTTTCATTTCCCTCGATGTCACTAACATGTATGGTTCCATCGACACCACTTCCGTCATCGAATACATTATTTCACTTCGCATTGATCTTAACAAAAACTTTAAAATTAAACTTGCTGACCTCTCTCATCTTCTTCACCTTTGTACTACTAACCTTCCCTGTCTATTCAATAACACCCCCTACTCAGAAGATTTTGGTCTTGCGATGGGCTCTGCCCTCAGCAGTTTGCTATCTGACATTGAAATAGCTATCATAGAGAACCATATACTTAAAATAAAAAACTTTACTACCGGCCCTAACCCCCTCATCATATTTTACAGTCGTTACGCAGATGATCTGATCATATTAACATGGGATCAAAGAAGCCAGCCATTCACACAATACATGACACATTTAACAATTTCAAAAAAAATATACAGTTCACCCTTGAAATTGAACAACAAAATAAAATTAACTTTCTTGAGCTTACTTTAATTCGTCATCTCCAATCTCTTGACATAACCCTATTTAGGAAACCTACACAAAACAATATAAAAATAAACTATCGGTCACATTACACACCCCAGATCAAACAAAACATTTTAAACCAAGAAATCATCTGTGCCCTTAAAATCTGTAGTAATCAAACCCTCTTAAATGCTGAATTACAAACTATAATTACTTCATTCATTAAAAATTATTTTCCTATATCAAACATTCATAAATCTATTAACAACATGACTATAAAACACCTTCACCGTCATTATTTAGCCCCACCATACCCTATCCCCTGCCGCTCTTCTTTCTTTGACTATTACACACCCCCATCTCGTAGAATAAACAATAACCCCCCTAATAATTATAACACCATTCACCCTAAACATCCCCCCTCCTTACCCTAGATCCCCCACCAGCACATCATCTAATCCACATGATTTTACACATATGGCTCCTTCTTCACCTCCCTTGCCACTCCCCACAAAATTTAAAAATTCTCAAAATTATAATATATCGTCTAATAACCATTATACATCTATTCAATATACATATAACATCCATCATATATATAAACACTATAAAATCATATCACCAACAATTCATAATCAAACTCGAAACAAAATGTAAAGAAGCCAAATACATTTCTATAGATATCTCATAACTTAATACAATCTATTTTTAAAACCTTTATTAACACTCATCTACCTTCTTTCTCCCATCATATCCTTAACGCCCTCCACATTTTCTGATTTATTAAAAAAGATAGAAAAATTTCATAATTCATCCGTCATTGATCCCTTTATCATTTACTTATTTTGTTGCGCATGCCCACAGACGCCTATGTTGTTACCAGCAGATGACAGCTGTCTGTGCGCATGTGCGAGTATTTATCACATGACCCCCACTCGAAAATTAATATTCATATCATCCAGACATCACATGCTGTCAGCCATAGCAATTTTTCAATCCTTGCACAAATTCATCATACGAAAAAGCGCCTCATTGCAGAAAGCATGTTTATATCTCACATTAAGCTATCACTTAACATTTATAACGCTGCAAAGTTAACTTTATTATAATTTTTAATTTTTATTTGAATTATTTTAAAGTTTTTATCTTTTTATTTTATATTACGTTCATATAGAACCACATCCTAATTTTACATTTACTCATATTTCGGTAAGTCTCGATATTTTGCCTAGTTTTATGTACTGTAATATTAATCTATTTTGTTATATCATAACTCATCTCTGTTATATCAAAAAATATTTTGTATTTATTGTGTAGACGCTCCTCCCTGATGATTACAGAATTATGTAAGAAAGATCTAGGAATAAATGTTAATAATTTTTACCATTTATGTGCTGCCATTATTAGCAATATTCCAACAACATACACCGTTAGAATATGTCTTCCATATATGCTATATAATAAAAATAGCTCATGTTACTTATACAGCTGAATATACCAACCTCCTCATTATATTATCATCATTTTCATTATTATTATTTATTGGTTTATTTGAATCAAAACAACATTTACATCTACAATATTGGAATAATTAATTTGATAATTTCTTTGCCTAATTTAGATATAGGAATTATTATATAAAGATAATTAGAAATATTGTGATAGCCTACAAGAAAGAGAGGAAAGAGAAATGAATTTAATAATTTTGAGGTTCTTTGCAAATAATTTAAATACGATTCAAGTATTTAATATAAACATTAAGTTTATTAATTTATTCCCAATCATTTAAAATCTATCATATTTATGATTGGTGAATTTGAAAATATGTTACTCTTAAAACTTGGTAATGTAGATTTATTGGAGTTTCTGGTTCTTTTTCCTGATGAAATCTTTATCTTATCTTGTAACCCTTTCCACTCCAAATTCGAATCTGAATAGGCATTTATAATTTTCCAGGTGTGTTTTTTACTCAGCATAATGCCCACTTTATGTCTCTTATTTGTCATTAAAAACTGACAAACATTCAACTAAGGCCCTCCCCATCCATTTATCTGTCTAAAAACAATCAAGAAATCTTTAACATGTTTTTTTTAAATATTGATTCAAAGAATTCATATTTTCATAAAACTGGTTGGAGTGGAAAAGGTGTATTGAGGGAAGCTTTCTGAAAAATCCCACAGAAAAATTATAGGTTAATTTTTTTCTTCGATCCATCAGACATTAGTTTGTCACTCATGCTTTTTCATAAATCATACCTACTAGCCAATCTAATTCATAGTGCTCCTTTTTTTAATGGCTTCCAGTGTGTATTCTTTTAAGCTTTTGTGATTGGAGAGCTCCATACTCGTACACAATATTTAATGATAGGCCTTATGTATGTTTTATAAGCCGACATCAAAATCTATAACCTAAATCCAATTTCGGACAGGCCAGGTCAGCAGGTCAGGAATTGCTGACCAGGCCTTATGCCCTTCCATCAAAGTGGGCCCTCCTCCCTCCCCTCATCCAGAACATGTTACAACTACAGAAATGGCCTTTTATACAGACTGCTGACTGGGCCTTTTCTAGCCTGTCCGACATTGCCTAAGTCAACACCCATTCTTTTTAGTCTACTGTATATACAGTAGATTAACCATTCTTTCGTTTGCTTGACAATCATCGGATGGATTTGCTTGCCCCAATTTAGACTGGTTTGAACCCATACGCCCAGAATTAATGCACTTTAAATCTCTTTTAGCATTTAATTTTGTAAATTTATTACTGGATGTAGTGTTTGCTTCTGAAAGTCATGTATCAATAAGCAGCATTTGGTTGGGTTTAATTGCATATTTATATTTTATGTTTGGATAGACAAGGTAGTGACAGTTTGTTTTGCTTGTGTCATAATCAGTTGACAGGCCAATATGTTGTGGAATAGGAATAAATCAACAATGAATGGGGATGAATAATTCCCAGATATTTATTTATTCTGTAGTTTGTTTGTATACTGTAAGTAAACAATTCAGATTCACAATGCACTTTGATGTATTAAGATAATATCTATGAAAAAGTGCCTTTAAAGTAACTATTTTCTTTAAATTAAAAAAAGTATGTGTGTTCTTCAAGAAATATTTATTTCAGTATTAGTTTCTTAAATCGAGTGATGGTGAAATTAACTTTGGTAGGATTCAAATCCCCAGCTAATCCACCAGATTTAATGAATCAAAAACTCATAAATTTTCAATGTTCGTTAGTGGCTACTTCGTTTATGAGTGAAAATTAGATCTATTCATTCTATTAGGCCGGGGCAATTGAAACGTTTAGATGGTTAACTCCTGTTTCTATAGACAGCAGAATTTTGCAGTTTTTCTTAATTGCTTGAGATTAGATTACAGTTCCAAACATGAACAGTGGTATATCAAAATAGAAACCTTTTGATTGCATGTGTCCTTATTGCCATGTTCAGAAGATGTGAAGCACATGCTAAACGGCAATAGACTACCAAATATATACCAGCAAAGCCTATTGTTTTTGATCATTCCTTGTAAAGGTTGGCAAAAGAAGTATATTCTATCATTATATTTTCATAGAACTGTATTTTATATAAAAAGGGCTTCCATTCTTTTAATATAAGTTACTTGATTAAAATTATAATATATAATTTTTACAAATATATTACTCACATCCCATGTTTGGATATGAGCTAACAGGGCTGCAAATAAACAAAGCTCCGAAAAACTTTATCAATTCAAGACAAATCGGATTATAGACAATTAACCTATGAAATAAGGAAGTGAGACCTAGTTCTGAGACAATAAAACAGGGAAATTACTTTATATTAATATTTTCCACTAGAAGTAATACATTTTTTTTAAAAAAAGACCATTACGTTGAACACAAGTAAACTATAAAGCTCAAGACTACCATAACTCATTGGTCTTAAGAACTTTAAAACATATAGGCTATACTAATTTCAACCACATTAAAAATACTCGTTGTAGATAAATAAAAATCCTATAAAATGAAAATCAAATTTCCATGTGCTATATGTCAAAGCTTGGTTGCCATGACACATACACAGCTATACAGTGTGATGGCTATCATTGGACTCACATAAAATATGATCCTATTCAAGCCAAAACTTATCTTCTCTTGGTCACCAAACCAGGCTTTGTCTATCTATGTACAAAATGCCTATTTGAACTCTACCTAAAGACTCTAACCAGGAACTAAACATTAAATTGACAAATGGTAAGTTTACGTTGCCTATAACTAAAGTTATTGGCAATTCAGAGCCTAACCTGATAACAAAAAGAGACTAACACAAAATATTTATGAATTTACTTCAACAATGTAGGAAACTATCAAAAATGAAAGAAATAAAAAATTTATTGTTAAAAAAAATAAAGTATTTTCACCATGGATGAAGTTAGACACTTAAATCCAGAATTATTTAATTGATATAGCATGATATAAAATCATCAGGAGGGATAGAGAGTGTAACACAAAAGGAGGAGGAATCTTGCTATAATGGAAGACATACATGTATATAAAAACATTGATTTTGACACACTTCTAATAATTATTCGTTCGAGGCACTGGGGTTAAAGTTGATACCTCCAATAATAGGAGGATCTATTAATCTAGCACTCATGCACAGATCTCCAAACTAAAAAAAACTTCTACAATTATTCCAATATATAATAAATTACCTCCACACATCATTGAGAGAAATACTAATTATTGGAACACAAACATAAATATCCAATCAAATTCTTCTTTAACAAGTGTAAAGACCTTCTTGCTGAATTTTCACTAGTTCAACACTGTATTTCACCAATCAGTTTCTAACACATTAGCAACATGTATATAGACCACAATATCTAGTCACTCACTTTTGATAACTCAATAGATATATAGCAAATGGATACTGTGACCATTTCATGTTAGCCTGCCAACTAAACTTATCCATACCAAAAAAAGATTTTAAAAAACACTTATCGGGTCTTTCAAAAAGTTTAATGAAAAATAAATTTTGATCACATCTGAAATCAAAACCTTACGATGATTTAGCAAGGCTTTGTCTATCTATGTACTGTATGTTAAACCAATTAAAAAAAAATAAGACATGAGTCTAGCAAAACATACATGGCAAACTCTAATAGTTTCACGATATGCTAAACCCATCCTATCAACGTCTACCACTCATACAACTCGATATTTAGTCATACAAGAGGATTATTTGCACCTCATTCCAAAACAAAAATGGCAGAACTAGCTTTCTCTAAAACTGCCCCAAATTATGGAACAGAATCCCGTCATCTATAAGAGAAAGCACAGCTAATCAATCTATTAACCTATTTAAACCACAATGGTTTATGGACTATTTACTTTAAAAAACTTTACTACAATGGCAATTGGACAATCATATAAAAAAAAACCAGCATAAAAAGATTTGGGTTATTTTGACAAAATATAATAATTAGTTAATATATATTGAAAAGGGACAATATTATCACAAAAATTAGTAACTGTTCAAGATGTTATCACAATTGATTTTTCCCAACATTGTAGGAATTGATTAAATCGAAAATCAATTGGTTATGTATGATCTAAATTACTTATTAGCATGCCTTGTATTGTGAGAAGAGATAGAGTTGAATTTATTTGGTTAAAAATTAAGGATATAGTTTGAAAAATGAAGTAGATAATTTATCTATTTTGTGTGAATGCTTAGATTCCAGGGATTCAAGATTAAGAATCAGCAAAGCTTGATCATAATGAATTGACCAATCACCAAGAATGATTTTTGTGACCCTTTTTTGGACAATCTCTAGATTTCTAATAAGGTTTGTAGTAATTGAAATTAACCATACTTCAGAAGAATATTCAAGTATTGGACGAATGAATGTAGAATAAATTTGAACTAGTTTACAAGTATCTAGACCCAGTTTTTTAAGATGATATAGTATGAAAAATCTTCTGTTTGCCTGAGAAATAATAAATTTGATATACAAATTCCAGCATAGATTGTGTTGTATAATAATGCCAAGAATTTTAGAATTATACACTATGTCTATAGGTTGACCATCAGTAGATACTTTAATGTTATTTGAATAGTTTTGCTTTGAAAAGTCATGAGGAATAATAAATGATTTTTTTGGATTTATTACCATACCACTTAATTGAGACTCAAATTGTAATTTATCCAGTAAATATTGGATTGGAAGAGTATTGCCATTATTATCTGAAGTATAAATAATAGATAAATCTCAACATACTTGAAACTATTATCTACGTCTCTAGCAATTAAATTGGTAGTCATTATAAAAATTATACCCCCAAAAACAGAGCTCTAGAACATTTAAATTGAAAATTTTGATTTTAACCTGGAATATTTGATAACGATTTGAAAAGAAAGAAATCAACCATTTAATAATTTGAGCTGGAAATTTGAGAGAAATAATTATTTCAATGCATATGTTGTGATTGAGATTATCGAAAGCTTTTACAAAATCGTTGATTATTGTAAAAGCTTTCTTCTTTGGAGTATCAAGCTTTTTTAGTAGATTATAAATGTAAATAATTAAGTAGTGAGTTGTAGATTATCTTGGAATATTACCATATTGCTCTGGTCAACAAAATCATTAAGAGGTATAATCTGGTTATATACCGTAGAATGCCAACCACGAGCGCCCCACTTGGCAAAACATAGGTAAACAACGCCATCGCTGAACAAGAGCGCCATCACTGCACTTTGACTTTATCACTCTGAAAGAAATCAAGGTGTATCCAAACGAGCGCCACCCTAGATTTTTGCTTCATTTTACCTCATCTAAGTTTCAAGACAGTGTATCCAAACAAGATCGCCGTGTAAAAATTTTCATTTCACCATCTGACATTATTATGCTATCATTTTTATGTGTTTTATGTCATCTATATAAATATCAAGACACATAGCCATACAAGCGCATCCGTTAAAAAAAACCCTCAATATATATAGCTTCTGTGAATAATGTTGAAACCTCATAAACAGAACGAAAGAGGCTTGTAAATTAAAAAGTAAAAGTTTTAACTTAGACGGCACTCTTACATGGCACATATAATCGGCAAACCTTTATTGATTTGTGACGTCATGTTTTAGTGTGTACCAGCCATAAAGGCATTTTCAACATAATTTGTTAAAGTTGCATGTCCAAGCAAGGGTGCCGTTTTGAAAAACATTCTTCTTAAAGGTCAAATGTAATGGATTTTTAAATTATTTTTTATTATTGATTTTCAATGATAATTATTAAAAAAAAATTCCACTGGAAAAAAAATAACTTAAAATGCATAAAAAAAAAGTTATTTGAAGATAAAATTAAGACTATTGCTATCCTTTGTTTGAGATTAAAATTTGAAACTTTCACATTTTTTGGGGGTCTGAGATTAATTTGATGACGAAATAGTCTCTACAGCTGTTTTCTTTGTAATGATTTAACATGTAAATATAGGTACAATATTTTCAATCTGTATTAAAGGTCATTTTGATTTAAAAAAACAAACAAATTGAAACTAGCACAAAGGATGAATTTGATTAGGATTTTAACAAGTAATTAAGAAATTAGTCCATATAATTTCCAGCTTTAATCTGACAAAGATAGCAAATATTCTATAAAGTATAGCAAGCTCTATTCATTTCTAGTCTATGACATCACAAAATATCTCCCCTGGTGTAGGCTATCCAGTGGACAATGTTTTAAGGGGGAGGAGCTAAAGTCAATTATTTTAAAAACTGAATTGTAAATAACAATTTTTTTTTCTAGTGGTTATTTTTTTTTTAGTAAAAATCTTTGAAAATCAATAATAAAAAATTAAGGAATTCTGATTCTAGCCAAACAAGAATGCCAGGTCAGTTTTGCAATGNATTGTGGTAAATCTAAGGTTTACTAGCATGAAGCCAAAACGAATAAGAGCGCATGCGCCCTTGCTCAGCATTTTACGGTACCGGTATGTGTTTTACTGCTATCTTGGCAATTAAAGGTAATATAGATATAGGTTTGATGTCGGATGGCTGTAAAATGCTGTTAGATTTCGGAATAGGAACTAAGTATGAGCTCTTCCAAATTAAGGGGCAGTAACTCTTTGAAAAAGATATGTATATTAAAAATGCTATTGGTTCTGATAATTCCATAGCAAAGTGTTTTTAAAAATGAAGTTGTGAATGTGGTCTGTAGAAGTAGCTGTTTTTGATTTAATTTTGTTAAGTTGTTGATAGACCCAGAATATTTCATTTTGAGGAATGGAATTAGTAGGTAGATAATCAGGAAGTAAAACAGGAAATTGGGCTATGCAAATTGGTTCAATTCCTAAAATAATCACATATGTTTGAAATAAAGTTTTGTTTGGAAAAATTGTTTTTTTTGTTCTGAATTTAATCCAATATATATGATATAGAATAAAAAGAAAAGGAGGAAAACGGTAAAATGAGGGTAGGAGGAAAAAAAGAGAAAAGGAAAACATTAAGAACTGTCTATAGTTTGTCAGTAATTAGACTAGGAGATTTAGCTGATTTGGGAGATTAACATGTAAATTTTACACATGTTCAGTCAACATTGTAACAAAGGACCTGAAAAATCATTGCCCAAATGAAGCTCTGGCTTATTTTGAAAATAAATAACTAAAGAATATTATTATTTGAGTTGAAAATATTAAATGTATAGTTTTATTTTTATACTATAAAAAAAAAGATTACAAACAATGCTGCATCTACTAATTCTAAATCATAATACATTTTTTTGATACCATCAAGACATTTTCTAAACTCCAATTATATACCGCTAAACCAAATATTTTAATTTTAAAATCTATAATTTAAAATTGAACGCAAATTCATTTATCATATGAGTGAAATATGGTTTCTTTTATATAATAAATTATTGTTCTATATCTTTTGTACAATAGTAATGTTAGGAATGAACTGTGAGTCATTTGAACGGTGAATGATTTGCTCTCCACTTGATGCATAGAGCTGGTTTTTTTTCATGCCACCATTATCAAAATAATGTCACTTGTTTTACAAAAATGAAGTAATCAACACAATTTATATTTAATTTAATTTATAGTTTTTAAATAAAGAAAGAAAAAAATATCTTTTAATATATACAGTAGATCAGCTCTACTAAAAATAATCGTTCATCAAGACAATAGGCTACTATGCTTCATTCTTGAACATACTGTACATTGTGCAATCATTTGCTCAAGACATTTTGAAGACAAATGTATAACAATTTTAGTAATGTTAGTTCTTTTTTCATTCATTTCTGTAGAATAGCATTAATTACCTAACATCATAATTGAAGTACACTAAAAGACAATTTTTATACAAAATATCACCTAACTAAAGTATTTTCTGCTCTTTAATTTTTGCCTCTGAGATTGCACCAATTATTCTAATATGTTACATTTTTCATAGATTCTAAGGATCAAGTATAAATGTAGTAAAAATATGATTCTGTGTTATTTTAGCTGCCTGCAGCATTTATCTAATATTTCTATTTTTTTTTTAATAAAACATCTTTACTAACAAGTGTGTAATTTATTCAATAACCAGAGCAATGGTCAAATTAACTTTACTCTTGCCAACAAACATGCTTAACATTTCATAGTGACAATAGGGAAGCCATTGTAAACTATTATTTCAATTAACTTAGTTATAAAATTAATAAAATTAAGTTTGATAGTCTATTAACTTATTTATTATTTTAAATTGCATAAAAAAATATTTATATCAGCATATATCCTAACAAAGAAAATGTATTCTTGATAACTAGATATGTCATGGAAGGAAACTAGGAAAGATTTGCTCTCCACTTGATGCATAGAGCCACACAGAAGTCATTCAAACTTCTACTTGCTAATAATTAAAAATAAATTGAATTAAATATTAATTCAGTTGAATTTACACAATGTATACAGTATATTTTAAACGGTTTAATTTCATTTAACTTGTAATTTATTCTTTTTGCTATTTTTTTTGTTTTTGTTGTGTGCAATGAATTATATTAAAATCAGTTATAATGGAAAGGAATATATTATTTCTATTCCAATATTTATTTCATATTATTAGATTAACCTTTTAGTTTGTAGATTTCCCCCAAATATTGTCATATACTGTAATACTGTACTTAGTTGTAATTCAAAAATAGTCAATCGTTATAATAGATATTTGGATAGAATGATTTTTAAGTTAACCATATATTCCACTTGCATTGTCTCCTACTTCTCCATGACTAGACACCATTAATAGATAATCCAATATCACGTAAAAGATCTTTATTACTTTAGACTGATAAATTTGTTCTAAGAAACAGACTTAAGTGATTTTATTGGAAGTAAATGTAGACTTTGTATTTCTTTTGCTGACTGATATTGTCTATTGTTCTGATCATGAAGGGTAACAGTCCAATGAGCAATGAGGATTCTTATAAGTGACCCCTAGACTCATCAAGTCCTGATTATTCAGTGTGTGTATGATCTGGCATAATCAATTGATCATTTGGATTAGCAAAATTCTTTCTTCTTCTTTGCAATCAGTTGGGGAGAAACATTTTTCAACTGTTGGCAAAATTTCTTTACGTTTTATTTTTCATTGGTATGCCGATTATTTTAGTAGCTAAAGAGTAAATGCCAGTCAACAGAAAATATTTCAAATTTGGAATTTATCACACTCACTATTAACGATCAATTAATGACTCAGTTGGTGTTCTATTCTATTATATCTTATCAAACTGATCTGGATAATTCTTGGTGTGATCACTGCAGTGTTCTAAACTTGTGTTTAATTACTGTAAACTTTTATAAGTGGCAAAATAGACACATGATATGCTTGTATTAATGTAAGGTAAGGCTCTATTCTAATTTATACTTA
>PXIH01S0006476.1:3749-17081 GCA_003024985.2 Euperipatoides rowelli | reverse complement strand
TTACTATAAAATTTAAATAATTTATAATTAAATTTGAATTTATCTTTGACTTTGTATTTTTGTTAGGATGGGGTTAGCCTAGGTATATTAGGTATATTCCTTCCCATGGTGTATATATTATAATATATCTTTTCATATCCACATGTATACTTTCACCTTACTTTAGATCAAAGATGCATAAACATTTAACATTTTTGGGCCAGTTTGATTTTAACTGAACAAATGTGGGCCCCAATATAATCTCTCCCCCCCCCCTCTAATCCTCACTCCATCCTCCACCTAACTTTTTTTTTTTAGTCCTAGCGATAAATCCTTTTTTTAAACTATTGGAACAACTTGGTATCTCTGGAAAGAGAAAAAATTTCCGGTGCATAATAACGGTGAAAGAAATTAGCTATTTTCCGCACCTGGGAAGCCCAAGGATCGAACCATCAATCCCTTATATGCACTAGCTAAAGCAACCAACAGTCTAGACCACTGTACAGCCAGAGCTGGATGCCACCTGACTTTTTCATAAACTTATTTGAAATCAAAATTTGTATTTGAAAAGGATATGTCACATCATCCTTCTCGCTACTACACTGAACGCTACCTAATTGGTAAGCCATCTAGTCATGATTTCTTTTTCTTCTTTATCCCTCTCCCGGGCCACATATTATGAAGTCACGGGCCACTGCTTTAGGCGATAATAAATTTTAATGTTTAATTTTGTAGCTTATTATCTATTAGTTTAAGGTAATAACACTATTGGGCTATATATCAGGGTGCTCAATGATAGTATTCTTTATTGGAAATTATACAATTCAGAAAATATAAGTAAATCCTTGGGTAGCATTTAGTTAAATATTTTTTTTTGGTTGAAATATTAAAATTAGCTTATTTGAGTTATAAAGACTAGTATATTTTTTTAATCAAAGGTTCCATTGTGAAAAGTTATCAGTTCTACTGATAGTAGGTTTCACATCGTTTATTTATGTTATATTACCTTAAAGTACCCGATACCCCCCCCCCCCAAACCCAGCTGCTTAGAACATCCAAATGAAAAAAAGTCATGTGTTAACCCATTTCCTAAGAAAAACTGTCTCTGCATGAGCATCAGTGATGTGTCCAGGTTTAATTCTAGCCTATATTTTGCACTGGGTCTTAGAGAGTAACTCTACCAAATTTGTTCCAGATCGGTGAAGGGTTTAGTTCAGTGTTTCTTAACCTATGGGTCGTGACCTAAATGTTGGTCAGTTGGCATATTTCATGGGCTGCAAACTATTTTCAAGCAAAATAATATTATGAAAAGGGCTGGCAGAAGTGGTGTCAAAATTATCGAAAGTCATCAAGCCTATGATTACCTCTGGATTATCATNGGTTTGGGGCACAGTGTTTTTCACATGTAGTTGGAGTTAGTGTTAAGGGTAACGGTAAAGTTAGGACTGTAAATAAAAAAGGATGCTATCCATCTTGATCATGTGATGAAATGGGACTTAGACCTTCCAGTTTCTAGGCACTCATGTCATTGTAAGTGAGTCAGTTGTTTTCTAGACACCATGTGTTGTATGTAATTGCTGTTGGACATTCTATTTGGGTCACTAAACCAAAACTATTACCCCAAACTGGGTCACAACTCAAAAAGTTTAAGAAACCCTAGTTTAGGTTGTATAGAGAACACAATTTTCAGATATTAGATTTTTATTGAATTTAATAGGCATGAGATTAAATTATCAAATGTCAATAAGATTTAAATAAAAAAAAACTAAAATATTATTTTAACTAATTTTACAATGGGTTCAATTAATCTTCTGATCTAAATATTCATCAATTATAGTTAAATTAAACTGGAGAAAACTACAAGAAAAATGATGAATTTATTTTTAAATCACTATTAAGTTATGAAATTTATGTATAAGACATTTTATAAGACACTGTTTCTGTTAATTTTTTATAGTTTATTTTATTTATTTTTATTTCAGACGATAATTCATTTAAAAATTAGACTAACCATATTAATGCCAATTTTGTGTTAAAGAACATAAAAGATAATATAATAATTTTTTGTTTAATTTGCTTAACTTATTTTTTAGGAAATACTTTCAAATTTTAACTTAAATCAATTAAATATTTATAAAACTATGCACTCTCTATGACTTCTTTTTTACATTATTAAATTCTGCAATAATTTCACATTTTGCACTGAATTTATCTCATTCAGAAATACATGGAAACTAATGTGAAATAAGTTAAAGATCAATAAGAACTATTTTGAAATATTTTACTTGATAGGACTAAATTGTAAATCATGTGACAATGATTAACAGTTGTGCCATAGTTAGAAACATTTATTTATGGGGGGGGGGGATGAGAAATTTTTCAACTCTATTGCCAGTTCACAATTAGTAAAATAATCTAACCTGTAATAGGCAGCCAACCATACAAGTTATGCCGGCTTTACATTTACAAAATGAATGGTGATTCGGTTGTACACATTGAATCATATCAGCAGGTGATCTTGAAATATAGCAAAGTTTTGGTCAAAATTCATAATTACTTACAATTCGATTGCAATGACTAACAGGAATCATGTTAAATTTTCACATGATTATGATTTGACGCAAAAGAAATTGAGATTCTTTAAAATGGAAGCTTTGGATGGCGTGCATTCTGATTGCCATGCTTAGAAAAAGATGAACGGAACATGTTAAACCAAAATGGATACATCCATTGAATGTAAAGCTCCTACAATTAGCCAATTTACCTGTTTGTATGTTTTACTTTGAAATCATTCTTCCCAATTCAGGGAATATTTCCGTATGTCAATTCCTAGTTTTGACGATTTATTATATTTAGTCTGCGGCTATCTTACGAAAACAAACGTTATTTAGAAATGCAGTTGATAAAATCGTCCAATTAAATTTTTTTTTAAACATATATCTTATCATTCAACTATCCCAGTATTTCTTGGTTAGCTGATCTCAAATTCCCTCTTCCAAAATTATATCTTCTTGCATGTTTTTTTGTACTGTATTTAATTAAGATCCAAAATGATCTTAACATAAGCTTAAATTTTGAACTGTTATATCCTTTCATAATGTGTTGTATGTTACAAATATTTTTCTTTAACATATTGTTCCACATTGTTAATACCCTATCATTTCTATGTGTTTTCAACTGCCCAAACTGTGATGTCCTGAAGAAAGACTAGCAATTAAATGTAATTACTTTCTTTCTCATCAGAGCAGAAATTAATGGAAATTTAAATTTGCCATGTTTTTTTGTGTCTGTTGTGTTGAAGACCAGGGAAAATTCAATTGAGTACAATGGCAAACAAACTTTAAACAACTTCTAACAACAACTTTGGCTGTTAATACAATTGAAAGGTTGAAATGGACTATGACTCTGCTGAAGCCATCATTCTGGAAATAACTTGCATGCTTGAGGAATTTCAAGTTCTGTTCATTTCTTCTCCCATCAAAGAAAAAGCATTTAGTCTTGCTTGCTAGACTTTCTTCACAATAACTTTGATAATTATTTAGCTCAAGAAAGTTTTTCAATGTTTTAGCTTTTGTATTGGGCAATTACTATCATAATGCAATTACTTTGTTATATTTTTCTCTCCATATGACAGATTTGGTGATTCATTTAGAATGTATTGGTATTCCAGCTCATTTGAATATTTTTACTCAAAGTGTAGAATTGTGCCAAGAGAAATTTATAGCTTGAAGAATTTATTATGTATAATAAGTCAGAAATATTAATAACTAAAGTTTTGAAGTATAATATTGTTATGTATCAAAATGAAAAAAGGAATCCTTATACACTCTTGCTTTATTTGGTAATTTACCATTTCTTTCACAAATGGCCATTTATCTAAATATGTCTTTTCTGACAACTTGCCAAGATCTATACAATTAGAATATTTATCTATTATTGCAAATTCTAAATGTCCCTATTTATATTTAGAAGAATTTAAAGCATCATTATTCACTAATTTATATGCCCATATAATTTTGGCTCCCTCAAGACTCTAAATAAAGGAAAACAATTCTGATCATGTTCCTTGGACCACAACACTTTATTGTGTCAACTTTTGTTCCTCATAAATAAAACCTTTTTAAAATAATTTTCTCAATAAAAGTACCTCTGTGAGAAAAAAAAGAATAATTTACAAAAGAGATGAAAATGAAAAAGGCCAATGGTTGGTCCATTTAAATGGCACCATAAAGTCTTTCTCTCATTATGGGAAAAAATCATTAAAAAACCTCATTATAAATAGCAAACAGTTAGCAGTAAAAAGGATGTAAATCTATAAATTTGTATTACAATTTTAGTACAATTCCATATGAATACAATTCATAGCTTCACCACATCCAGTCCATACTCAATTTCTCACCATGTTTTATTCAACATCTCGTCAGAGGAGCAGCAATAGTGTCTCTTATCCTCTTCTTCAATTGAATAGACTTTATCCTTTACATGACCCCACAGGAAAAACTTGAATGGGAATGTTTGGTGATCATGGTGTCTAACCATCCTGCCCAATATATATGTCAGGAAATATGACATTAAGAAATCTTGAACAATTAATCCTCAAGATGATGGTTTCTGTCATGCTAGAATTACATTGAGCTTTTTTTCCTGCATAGAAGTCTAATTTGGATTATGATGAATTCAGAGCCATCTATTATTAACCAGCATAAACTCATAAAAAAGCAACAAATACTTTATTACATGACCTACATTTTACCATAAACTTTTATTACATAGACTATGAGTTAACTAGTAGTTGACGATCTGATACAGGATGCCAACTATGAGTTATCTCATAAATAAGAACTTTGTTATTAGTGTCAGATATAAGCCTATATATAGCAAATTGAATAATAGATAGGAAGTGCCATGGCAGAGGAAACAGGACATAAACAAAGTTTAGAAACATGCCTAACTCGGAATAACATCGGGAACAAAGCTACCCAATAACACTGTGGCAGACAACCTGTTAACTATAATGGGTTTTTAAATAATTTTTCATAATGATGAACTAATTTTATATATTCCATTTAGCTTGTCCATGCAACATGTCAATCATTTTAAACAATTTAGGAAATAAATACAAATGTATTTAAAATTATATTATATGGTACCATCTGATTAGAGCAAATATTTTAGAGAAAAGATAAAGAATAAATGGGGAAAGACCTTCAGGACAGTAATATTAGAACCCAATGTTTAAAGCTTGGAATCATATTATCTAGCACTGGATTGATTCTGAGTATAAAATAAGAATGAATGAGGGGAAATAATAACCTCACTAATAATATTTTACTAAAGACAACATTTAAGGATGGTTTATACTACCTTAGCACCCACTCTGGATTTCTTGCTAGTTTATGAAAGATTTAAACTGATTCCACAAAGTTTCTATTATTGTTTACTGATTTTAGTAAACAATAATAGAAACTTAGGTTTTTCATAGACTTTAATATGAAATAGGAAAATTTAATTACATTCACATATTGAGGTCAAATGTACGGGTAATTAATTGATAAAGTTAAAAATAACACAGTAGGCCTACGCATTAAAGTTCTAATACAATAATCTGAATATTGAACACAAATTTAGAAATATTATCTGAAAAAGTTAAAATCATCAAATTATGAATAACTAAAATAGATACAAAGATATATTGGAAATTTATGAATATATCAATATTACATAAAGATATAAATTTTTCAGCTCTACCACACTTTAATGGTTTTTATTAATATCAATTTTTCAACACCATATACAAATATTACTGCAAAATTATCAATGTAGTCATGTAGACTCCTATCCAAAACTGTCAAATATTACTGCAAAATTAAAGATTGATTTATTTACAGATTTAAAAATATATATTTTTACTTCACCATTTTTATTTCTTTCGTGCAAGCATTAAAGTCAAAAGATGTTTCACAAGAGGAGACAAATAACATTTTGTAACAGTTGGCAATGAGGACCATTAAAACACCAGAAACAATATTTTATTATTGTAATGTGCTCCAAGTGATGCTTCAAAGTTGATGCTCAACAGTTGAGACATAAAATTTAAATGTGATGATTTCAAGGAAATATTAGTAATCCATTAGATGACATCAGTCATTATTATTAGTTAAAAATGACACAATAACCCTTTTTGACACGTAATAAGTTGGGATTGTGGAGGAGGAGGATGGGGAATGAGGAGGAGGAGGATGGGGAATGAGGAGGAGGAGGATGGGGAATGAGGAGGAGGAGGATGGGGAATGAATATCAATATATTTATAATAGGTGTGTCTATTAAAAATATATCTCTCTCTCAAAAAAGGGTGAGAACTGTTTTTGTCTGAATATAGATTCCTAATGAGCTCAAGAGTGCTGTTAAAAATAGGGCATGTTTTAGACTGACTTTCAATTTGGGTTAAATTTGATGCCTTGAACTTGAAAAAATGATGAAACTCGATTTCTTAAAATATAATTTAAAAAATGTTGGTTCCCATTTTTTTTTTTTTTTTTTTTTCTAGTGGGGTTATGAATAATTATGATTGAAGAGATCCATACTAATTGTCTAATTAAGCTATCATTTCACTTTTTTTTGTGGGTGTGCACAGGGCCATGCCAGTTTCGGTTGGGGCTTAAAAAGGCCCTGTTAGCACATTTGATTTTAATGGGTCCCTTAGTAAATTTTTTTTTTTTTATTTTTCATTGCCAGTGGTGGGTGTTTGATGAAGGAGGATAGTTTTGCATTTCAATGTGAATGTTATCAGCTGTCAGTTTTGTTGTGCTGTTAGCCCCCCCCCCCTCATCCTCCAAATGGGGTCAGGGGTAACGCTCCTAGAAGCTGTTAATTTTTAAGGCATTTAAATCCTTAAAATAAGCTCTGTTAATACTTAAATGTTGAAATGTAAAATAAGTTAAATAACATATAGTACAAATAGTTGTATAGGTTAGAAAAAATATTTTCATATTTTTGTAATAATGCAATACTTATTCATTTGATTTCTTGCATTTTATTTCAGCTCTCTCAATACCACGTAATCCTATAGTTTTATTGATTTATTTCAAAACTCAGAATATTTTAGAAATTGTTCTGCAAAATGTAAATGCTTTTACAATGTTTAATGTTTGACAGCTTGTATAAAAAAATGTGATTGATTATACAATATGATCATGTTGATCAAAATAGTAACTCTAAGAACCTGACCTGTTTTATGCTACAAATATATAAATTTATAATTTTGAAAATGATTTTAACAGGAAATAATAAATTTAAAAACTGTCTTTAAACCATTTTTAATAGCATTAATTATAACTTGATGTATACATGGATATTTTAAGAACGTTGCGAGGGCACAGGAACCCTTATAAATGAAACCCATGTACTTAATAGAAAATTTTGCAATTATTCTATATACTAATTGGAATAGATTCCGAAGCCAAGTAACTTTCTGATGCCAGTAATAGCGCCATCTAATGGGCTTATTCGAAACTTTAAAAGAAAATGGGCTTAAAAGATCTAGGGCTACAAGAGTGCCCGTTTAACTAAAAAAAATTTTTAATCTGTTTCATAAAAATGAATTATTGGTCAGATTTCGTTATCTGCTCACCAATATGGCTGATGGTAGTAAGTTGAAATTATCTAGATCGGTGCTCAGCAAAAGATTATTTCACCTCTAGATTATCCTAGGATAAGGTTAGGACTGTAAAGAAAATATACTAAAATCTGCGAGAAAAAAATACTAATTCCAAATGCTACAACGTTTTAGTTGTCGCACGACTCCTAACATTAATTTTGTTGGTGGGCAGATAACGGAATCTGAACAAGTTATTTTATACATTGTATTGTGAGCAAGAAAATAATCAACAGTATGAATAAAAGTAGTAATGCAACTTATTCATTCTTATTTGTATTTTGGAGAGAGGGATATTTTTAATAAAATCCCCTCTCCTCCAAAAACAAATAATAATAAATGTATTTAAACTTAGTTATAAATTGTAGGTGTAGATAATTTATTAAAAACACTTGAATCTTTTGTGAAAAGTAAAGCAAGGTGGCTGCTTCTTCAACAGACAGTAATTAATATGTTTATTTTGTTGCTGTGATTTTAAAACATGTTTATTTAATTAGTTACACAATAAGAAAATATTCATGAGGAAATTATTACATTTTTTCTAAAATATTAAATTTACTGCATATATTTATCAGCAAATTCTGTACGACATGTGTACGATGATTTTTGACACACTTGGTCAAGCATTAACTAATTTTGTGAATTAAAGTATATTTTATCAAAGCTATTTTCAACACAAAAATCTAAAGGGCCCCATACACGTGACAATTTGTCCGCATACCTGGGCTGTGGATAAATCCTTAACAGGCCACATCTGAAGAAAATGTTCTCCACACACACACAACAATGTATACACAGACACGATTGTATAAACCCGGATGAATCTACACACATGACCACTATATTTGATGATCCATACTTTTAAATGCCACCTGTTCTTTCAAACTCCAGTAAAGCAGCCATAGCAATCGCTATAGTCCTCTATTAATAGAAGATGGTTGTAGACGAGGATTTTTTTTAAAATATTTCTTAGCCCTTATTTGTCTCAAATAATAGCTAATAACAAGTTGTTTAAAAAAAATGCCTCGTCTACAACCATCTATTAATAGAGGACTATTTATCTCTCTCTCTTTGTTATTATTATTATTATAATCGTCAAACTTTATTAAAACACTTTGTAAAAAAAAATGATTTTGACTAAATCTCTTTCTTTGTAAACAATCGTCTATAGTTTTATTAAGTTTGAAACATAGTCTTCTGGGATTATCTTATATTTTATTATCATGCTTTTTTTTAATTCCCTTCGAAAGGCCGAACGGAAGTTGTTTATTTTTTTCAATAGCTAATCTTTGTTGGCATCAGCGAATATCTCCTGGCAATTTTTTTAACAAATGTTCATATGCCACTTTTTTTCATATTCTTGTTGTTATAATCTTTGTTGATTATGTCCCACAGACATGAGAATGACTGGTATAGTTTGATAATTCAGCCCAACATCATTGATTACCGCTACCTAATACCTTCCATTAAAATACAGAACTAGATAGAATTTAATTGGGAAGAGTGTTAACGGTGCAAATAGAAAAAAAAAGTTATGCGACTCATGTTGCTATAACAACTAATGTATGTATTTAGGATATATGCTTTGCATGGGACAGATATTGCCTTGTCTAGATTTTTGGAATCACTTCAACGACAAGTGACAAAGCAATACACGCTTAGACACAACTTGTCTTCAGACCGGGTTTATGAGCACTGACCGCTTCGTTATGATTTATCCACAGGTAAGCCCACACACAATAAGATTTGTCTGTAATACCTCGTCATCATACCAGATCCATGGACAAATCGTTACGTGTATGGAGCCCTTTTAAGAAACATCTGGTGTTTGCTTTGATTTGTGTTAAGATGATGTAATAGATGATGTAATCAGTATTCTCTAACATTGTATAAAACTTTTTAAATGAAATAAAACTAAATTGACGAAGTTGAAAAAAGCACTGATAATACACTCTAAAAAATTAAAAAAAAAATATTCATATTTATTTGAAATAAAATATGCTGAGAGAAATGAAAAATAAACCTCTTTCTCCCATATCTATTATTCTATCAATTGAAAGAGTTATTTTGAGAATCTATAGAAACCTGAGAATAAGCAAACTCTAATTGTTGATAATCATTTACTTCAATTTCATTTTTCTTTTTCTCTAATGCTTATTCACAAGATGATATTTTCAAAACTGGATATAAAGAGGCGTCAGAGGGATTAAAGCAAGAAAAATACAATCATAACAAATTTTAATCTTAGAAGCAGTCAAAAGTGATTGTTTGCTTGAAAGCACACAACTAACTTCCTGTAAATATTATTACTACTTCAGGGAAATTATAATTTATTTTACTTTTGAATTAGGTATAATATAGTTGAACAAGTTTTAAATTAATTGTGGAAAATTATAATTGTCATTTATGCTTGTTTCCATGGCAATGCGCAATTTTCTTGCTCAGAACAAAGTCAAGTACAATTTAAATTTTTTTAGGTCTATTGATCTGGAGCATTCATAAATGAACAGCTTAGTTAATGCTTTTATTATTTTCCTTACAGTAAGCAAAAACAGAGAAAAATGAATTTCCTTGAGCTTGATCACATGATCAATATACAATATTAATCATGTGATTCTACTTATTAAGGATTTTGTTATAAAGTGTTGAAGTCTTTGGTTGAAAAATTGTCTAAATGTCAAGGAGCAGAGGTCATGAAGTAATGAACATGACCACAAAACACCTTGACTTATACATCAGTGAAGTGGTTTGACCCCCCAGAGGGTGCTGTATCTTTGCCCTTTTTCAGTGGTCATTGGCTATAGGGTATTTATTTTTAAACAGAACGATTCGCTAAAAGATGTTTCTGTGAAAAATTCACCCTAGTTGTGGCTGAGACGGATGACTGCAGGTGGGAAATGTCGTCCTTCAGAAGAACCAAAAATAGAATAATTACAAATTTATAATTATGAATTTATACAGAAGAAAGACGAGATTGAGTATATAGTAAAAATAGGAGAATGTAACATTATGAATTGTGAATAAAATTTATGATCATTTTACCTTATGGAATAAACATCTAATTATAATAAAGAGAAAGTTTGGTCATGATGTCTGTCACGCTGCTCGGCCATCTTCGGCGAACCGTTGACGCCCAAAGATGTTTTCGCTCTCTTTTCTATCCATAGATGTCGCTGTATCCGTCATTTTAGATGGCTTTTAAATTTTTTGATGGGCATTTAAGTATAGCAACCTAAGAAGGAAGAAATTAATGTCCGTCATTTTTGATGGGCTTTTAAATTAGTATTTTTATAAAAAAGACAATTTCTAAATGCAAAATATGAGAGAAGTGTTTTTCTCTAAACCCATGCGTATTAACAAGCTTTTTGAAAATATGGAGCAAAAAATTTAGCTTAAAACAAGTAACGGGAGAATTAACTTTGATGTTTTTGAAAGAATCCAATACCATTCTAACACATTACTACTTTACGATGAACTGAAATGAGGAAAGAGAGAGAGCACAATAAATCCTTTGCCATAAGGCATAGTTTTATACCTTGATGATAATAAACTAAAAACTAACTCTTTTGTAAAGCATGGAAATTAGGAAAAACCATTTCACTCAAATATTTCATTATGAACTTGTCCAAGAAGTGAGTGAATAGTTTTATTTAAATGTTATGGCTGTAGCAGATAATACAATATGAAATGCATTTCATACAAAAATTAATTTATAACAAATACAATAATAATCCAATATTTAGCAGATAAATTAAGAATTTTTAAAAATGCTTTGGAGAATTTATTGTAAATAATGTCATTGGCAAGATTGCAGTTTAGGGTTGCCTTAAGATGGCCACCGTTTTAATATTTTATTACAGTCCAAACCTTACCATTACCCTGAACCCTAACTCCAATGACCTGTGATATTCACGATGCCCAAATCTTAGGATAATCAATAGTTGCAATAACTCTTTTTGGATATTTTTAACCAAAGCAATCCTATGTATAGTATTTGGTGGCCAATTTATTAAGGGGGGGGGGCTAAACTGTATTCAATAATTATTGAAGAAAAACTTTCACATTAAAATTAAATTAGTTTCATCTAGGCTATTTTAGATTAGTGAATAAAATTATTACCTTAATTTCATTTCATTTAAATACTTGGAATTATAAATTAAATATTGAAACAGCCTGATAAATGATAATTTTTTTATTTTTTTTTAATTTTTTTTTTTACTGGATTTCATTCAAGCTCATGATTGGTTGTTTACTTGTGAATCATCATGTGTCCCTATCATATCAATACATAAAGGATAAGCTTATGGGCTTATTATAAATAGTAAAGTTAGTATAAATTAGTAGCTTGTTCATTATGTATTGTACATATGTATTATGATAGGAATAGAAATAAATATTTTATTCCTTTAATCCAGTAGTGTATATTTTGTATACTATTTGTTTAAATATTTTTATTAATAGTATAAAGCCAATTAATTCATATTTGATTATCAAAATCCACAGACTAAATAATTCACATGTTTCAGTAGACTGACTACCTTGAAAAAAAGTATAGACTATCCATTATCTCTCCCTCATTATGCCTGTGACATTGGATCAATTTTTACTTAGCAGTGAGGGAGTTAGAATTACTGTAGATCAACAAATCTTTGTAAAGATGTTAGAACCTTCGTTTCTCTACTCTTTCAAGGCACAATGGTAAAGATTCTGTTTCATGAAAAATCAGTTAAAAATATTTGTTTTACAAAAATTAAATACTATCAGTTTAATACCATTTCCATAAATTAGCCTATAATACTAAATAATATTCTTGATGGGTGAAGATTATTATTTAAAATATTCATAATCAATAAATTTCTGATTTTATAATCAAACTAAGGTTAACCTAATTTAAATAATGTTATGTGTTTAATGTAAGCACACTTGTCTGACTCGGTATGGAGTGACACAAAGTGAACAAAGCCACATAATTATTATCAATGACTAGATAAAACATAACCACAAAAGACATGCCACTTGAATTGAAACATCAAAATTAATTTCATATTAAACATGTTTATTTTACTGTAAATGGTTGTATTTGAATCAATATTATATAATAAAAGGCTAATGTTGCTTCTCACCTTTATCAATACACACGGCTAAATGATGCCCTTTATAAATTAATACAACTAAATGATGCCCTTTATAAATACAAATGGATAAATGATGCAAGCAATTTAACCATAACCAAAAAAGGGTCAACATAATCTTATTCTTATTTCTTTCCATCATTTTGATGAGGCTTGAATTAGTAGATAATAACTTACCTGTACATTTAATCTAAATATTTTAAGTTGTAAATCATTTTTGGCAATGGGACACTGATGTTTATTAGCCTATTAGAAAGAAAAGAAAGAATTGTTTTTGTTTACAAATTTTATCAGGTCTGCTAAATTATATATTAGTCCACAGCCATTTTATCTCAAGAAATTAACAATTTAGGACTTTCTCCTTCCCCAATCATTCTGCATGTGATATCTAAGTTAGCCGCCTGATCAATTTTTTTGTGCAATTTTATAGCTTTCATTGAAAAAGGTATAGGAATAATTGGGTGATTCTGAAGGGAGAGTGGGGTAGAACCGGGTACCTAAGGTTTGTTGGCTTGCTGAAGCCAAGATTGTTTATAAAATTTAATGAAAATTATTTTACTTAATCT